>CM052883.1:171648844-171683212 GCA_028534135.1 Potos flavus
GACTTGAACGCCGCTGTCGAACAGCTGGACCCAACATTCACGGAACACGCCACCCCAAACAGTAGAACAGGCCCTTTTTCAATGTACTTTTGAACCAAGACAGACTGTATTATGGATCGTAAAATGAGGCTCAATAAACTTAAAAAGATACCCTAGCAAAAATGGATTTGACCTAGACGTCAAGAGCAGAAGGACATCTGGGAAACTCATGCATATTTGGGGAGTAAGGAACACCTTCTCAATAACGTGCGTTTCAGGGAGGCAACAAGAAGACCAGAAAAAAACGGAACTAAATGAAAATGAAAGCAGAGCCCGTGAGGATTGCCGGGACCACCAAGCCGGGCTCCCCGGCTCCGCGCCCGTGTCCAAGAAGACGGCGGCCGCATGCCAATGACCTTGGCTTCCACCTGAGACAACTCGAGCGAGAAGAGTGAGCTAATCCAGTGTGAATGGAAGAAGGGAAGAACCAAGATGATAGCGAAAATGAATAACACGGAACACAGAAAAAAGCAGAGACAGTCTGTGAAACCAAAGGCTAGTTCTTACTAAAAGTGGTAAGTCTCCGGTCAGACGGATCGGGAGAGACAAGACACACACAACCGGTGTCAGGAACGAGGAGGTCACAGGACAGACTCTGCTGATATAAAAGGATTTTAAAGGAATATTATGAACAATCTTATGTTAATAAATCTGACACTTCAGATGAATAATTTTTTTGAGTGACCAAAGCTCACTCCAGCAGAAATGTGTACCTTGATAACCATATATCCATTAAATAATTTGAATTTGTAGTTGAAAGCCTTCCCACCGACAAAACTCCAGGCCCAGGTGGCTTCACTGATGTAATAGGAAAAAATAATATTCCCTACGCAGACTCCTCCAGAAACTTGAAGGAAAGGAAACACTTCCCTGCTCGTCGACGAAGTCATTACCTTGCCTGCAACAGGAAAGACGTTACAAGAAGACTGCAGATCAGGACCTCTCATGAATGTCGCCATCACTACCCTTAACCAAACTTCAGCCAATTAGATCCAATCGTATGTGAAAAGAATTAACTCGCCATGACTCAGTGTGGCTGACCCCAGGCACATTAGCTGGTGAAACATTTGAAAAGTAATATTAAACTAAAAAAAAAGTTTTTACAAATGATCTCAGTAGATGTTACAAACATATCTGACAAAACCCAACACCTACTCCCAATATAAAACTCTGAGAAGGTCGGTAATAAAACAGAGTCTTCAGCTTGATAAAGGGCATCTGTGAAAACCCCACTGCTAACATTTCTTGATAGTGAAAAATGGAAAGCTTTGCCTACAGGATCAGAAACAAGGCAGGGACACGTGCTCGCACCCCTTCTAGCCAACATGTCGCTGGAAGGTCTGGTCAGTAAGATAAGTCACAAAAGAGAACGTAAAGGGATCTAGAGTGGAAAGGGAGTTAAACAGTCTTTAGATAGCCTGATCATCTCTGTAGAAAAACCCAATAGCGTCCACAAAATACTTACTAGAGCTAACCCCGGAGTCTAGCAAAGCCGCAGGGTACAAGCTCAACGTGTTGAAATAAACTCTATCTTTCCAACCTGGAAACACACAACTGGGAGCTGAAATGTAAAGAACACCATTTAGTATCAGACATATGAGACATTTAGGACAGATCTGGCCGTGCGCAAAAACCACAAAGCATCACCGAGAAGAAGTGAGGAACTAAAAATTGGACTGATGGTCCATGTTCGTGTCCCTGAAGGCTCAGTGTGGTGAAGGTCTCAACTCTCCTCATTTTAATGTATGTTGTAAACGCGATCCCAATCCGCAAGCCCCAGAGCATCTTTTGAAGCAAACAGGACATGTTGATTCTGAAAACCCTTTTGGAAGTGTCAGGGAAGTAGAAGAGCCAAAACAACCTTAAAGAGAAGAGTCGGGGCGCCTGGGTGGCTCCATCGGTGGAGCGCGTGACTCCTGATCTTGGCTCTGGTCGTAGGATCGAGCCCCAAGTGGGGCTCCTTGCTCAGCGGGGAGTCTGCTTGAGATTCTCTCTCCCTCTGCGCCTTCTCCTACTTGCTCGCTCATGTTCTTTCTCTTCTCAAATAAATAAAATCTTAAGAAAATGCTTAACCAAAAAAAAAAAAAAAAGTCAGAGGACTAACATTATGTGAGTTTTTAGACTTACTATAAAGCTACAGTAACCAAGACAGTGCATGATCGACGGGAAGACAGAGCAGAAAGGGACCCACACACACGGGAAGCCTACTTTCTACAAAAGTGCAAAGATGATTCACTGGTGGAAGGAAAGTTTTCAAAAATGATCCTGGAACAATCAGATATCCAACTGAAAAAAAAAGAAAAGGTCTATACCAGGCAGGGAGGGGTGGGAGGGAAGGAGTACAGAGCCACGAGGGGCACAAGGAAGGTTTCTGGTGATGGATATGTTCATATTCTGATTCTGATGACTATTTTATCAATTACACATGTGTCAAAAGTTACCAAGTTGTACTCTTTAACTATGTGCAGCTCATTGTAGATAAAAAATGTCCTTTAAGACTCCATGTGGTCTGTCCTCCCTTCACCCTCTGACCTTAATTCTGAAAACTCTGTCCCTTGCTAAGTCCACCCTGACCATGGAGGATTCTTTGCTGCTTTTTGGCCAAGCCCTCACTGCCCCTCACCTTAGCAAATGCTGTTCCCGTGCCTGGAATGCTTTTCCCCAGGGTCTGCCTGGCTCTCTTGCCAGCACAGGCTCCATAAGCCTCAGCTCAAACGTAACCACTCAGAGGCTTTCCTTAACCACCCTACTTAAAATCAACACTCTCCACCCCTCTCCCCAGCACATGTGTGTGCGCGCGTGCACGCGCACACACACACACACACACACACACTCACACTCACATTCACATGAGTCCTGGCCCACTTTGCTCCTTCATTCCTGCCCATGGCACCCATTAGCCTCCTAGGGTTATATGCCCTCATCAGCGCCCACCCTCCCACACACCCTTACATATCCCCTCCACAAGGGCAAGTGCTTTTGCTGCATTCCCAAATCCTGGAACAGGGCTCGGCACTTTTTAGACATTCAATACCCATGCCGTAAATGCTCCTCAGTCAAGATCTCTAATGATACATCCTTACACAGCAGATATTGTACTACCATCGCTCTGTTAGAAAAGGATGAGGTGTATTCATGTACATCGCCCTCTCTGCAGCAGGAACGAGGCTCAGGGATCCCTCTTGCTGCAGGGAGCCAGGCGGCGCTGTCCCAGAGCCCTCAGGACATCCCGCCAGCACATCAGCCGTGTCTCTACCCGCAGCCCCGCGCTGTGCCCTGAGCTCTAGGGGGCCTCTTCACTGTGTGACCGGGAAGGAGACCGTGCCCTTCATCCCATCCTCCCTCTGCCCTCCTGAGGAACCGATGGCTCAGAAATGGCGGAGGTGGGTGGGAAGTGGGAAGGGGACGATTTACCATCATTGCCGGCTCCACTGATTAAAAAAAAAAAAGGCAAAAAAATAGAAGTTTAACAAATCAGAGAATTTTTCTGGCCTACTTTTGATTCATTTTGAGTCAAACTATCTGCTCTCTCCCTCTGAAATTTAGCAAAAGGAAATAAAATCTGAAGAAGAAATTCCCACAGGCAGGTAAAAACCCACTTCCCTAATTTTAACTTCAAGTTCAGTTAATGCCAAAACAGAACCCAAACCTGTATGTCTCTGCATATGGAAAGACGTTCAAGGTAATAGTTAAGTAAATTAAACAGGTTACAGAATGAACAAATGAGTGAATGAATGAACACAGAGAGGATTTCAGTGACAACACATCAATTACACATACACAAATGAACATATTAAAAATTGTTCATTATAGTTGTTAACCTTACAAATAAAGTTGCTAGTTATTTTGCCAGTTATTTGAGAATAGCACAGAATTGCAATGCAGACTAAGAAAGCTGCAGCAACCATACGTAACTCCCTGGGACAGAGCCCAGGACGCTCACTTAATAGGGGAAAAGGGGGTTGGTCAACAGGAAACTGGGAGCGGGAAGTGTAGTGGCTTCTCATTGGCTGAGCCTGATTGTCTCTCATTGGCCAGACTGTCACTACTTCTCATTGGTTGAGCTGTGACCGTCTCTCATTGGCTGGGCTGTCACTATCTCTCATTGGTTGGGCTGTCACTACTTCTCATTGGTTGAGCTGTGACTGTCTCTCATTGGCCAGACGGTCACTACTTCCCATTGGCTGAGCCGGGACAGGCTCTCATTGGCCGGGCTGTTGCTGGGGCCGAAGAAAACCGTCCCTTCTCCTGCTGGGATAATTAGTATCCCTGTGCAAGGTGGTCTCTCCCTGTGGGGTCCGCCGTTGTCACCCAGTGCTGGGCGTGAGGATTCTGCCTGCTGGCCACCCTAGGCTGTTCTCAGTGAGGTTCCCCTTTATTAATTTCCGCACAGTTAACTAGAGGAGGGTGGGCCCGTGGAGGACTTGCACAGTTTTACATTGTACGCTTCTGTAAGTCTGAACGTTTTTCATCAAGGACATATTTATCATCGCTGAATAATAACTGTATTTTTTGGGTGGGTGGGACACAAACGAAATGAAGGAAGGAAATAATTGCAGTTATTCTGGACCTTCTAAATATTCCAATTAGGCAATTATAAGAATAAAGGAAGAACTAGAAGATTCTGGGTTTTGTTTCTAAAACCTCTTTGTTATTTTAAGAATGCTTGGAACATAAGTATTGAAATCCTCTCAATTTCCTCTAAAGCTCCCGTTTGGTATGCATTCTCTTCCTCTTGGCAAGCGTTAGTTTGCATTTGGCTCCCAGTGAACAAACGTGTCGACGGTAAGCTTGGGATCAGGAAAAACGTTTCTTCCCTTTCCACTGGGAGCCCAGGAGAAAAGAGTGACAGTGGCAGGGACCTCGTCCAGGGGCAGCTGTCTGCTGCAGGAATGTTTTGTTTCGTGGAAGCTGGGGAGCGGAGAGCACAGGGCAGTAGAGCATGGTGACACGGGGAATTCCTGGAGGCTCTATGCATTTCTGCGGAATGCTTGACGTTGTGCGTCGGAAGCCTCGCTTGGGTAAACATCCCAGAAGGGCTAGCCCGTTCAGCTGCCGCAGTCAGATTAGCTCACTTCCCTAAGGTTTGGGTGACCTGGGGAAGTCATTTGAAGCCGTGGGTACTGCTCCACGTGACTCCTGCAAGAATGTGGCCAGTTCTGGAGAATGGTGGGATGGCCCGGGCCACGTCGGGCCAGCTGGACTCCACGGGCATGAGTGGGGGTGGGGGCGGAGGTGGCCTCACACTTCTGAGATTCCTAACTTTAGGAACGTCAGGTTTCTGGCCCAATCCCATTGTCTGGCTATCTTCATATAAGTATTCAAAAAGAAAAAAGTTCGGAAAAAAAATGACTGGCTCCTACTGTTTATAAAATGAAGTCAAAATTCCTCAACCCAGCACACACAAGTTTTCAGCCTTACTTACCATTGCCCAGCAAGCTTCTGGCCCTCTCTGTGTCCTCCTGGCTGGCGTCAAGTCCCGCCTGCCCCTTCCTGGCTGGAAATACCCCTTTGTTCAACCTGCCTCCTTTACTGTGTGTCTCACACCTGAAGTGACCCCCGGTGAGTCACACCGTTGCATTGATCCCCTCTCTTTGAGTATGGCTGAAAAGGTGACTTGCTTCTGCCAGTGCGGGATGGCAAACATGGCGGGACGGTCACTGCTGTGGCCGTGTGCTGGAAGCCTCAGGTCTCAGCAGACTGGAGGGAGACGTTGTCCTCCCGGCCTTGGAGAGGCGGCACCGTGAATTCTCCAGCCGCAGGAAACGAATCCTGCCAACCACCTGTATGAGTTAGAAGAACGACCTTCCCTCCCGCGTGGAAACACAGCCCCACTGACACAGTGGGCACAACCCGGTAAAACCCTGAGCGGACAGCCCCGCCGAGCTGTGCCTGCGCCGTGACCTGTGGAAACAGGAAGATACCGAACGGGGCGGTTTAGAGCTGCTGTGTTCGTGGGGATTTGCTAGGCAGCTGGAAACTGATCCCTACCGTCCACCCATCAGGCTCTTCGTGCTCGACCACCCAGAGGAGCGCGTGCTCCCTCATCAACGTCTCCAGCGCTCGGCACCCTGGGAACCCCCGCAAAGCCAGGAGCAACTGACGGATGACATAAAGCAGGCTCTCTTATGGGAGGACTTATCGCAGGAAGGCTGAAATAGGTATTATTTAGGATGCAAAAAGAGCACCGAGGATCCAACATGGTTACAAGAATGGCCTTGCTCATCCTTTAGTGGAAGTTTCCATCAGAAAGGGCCTCGAGGGGCACCTGGGGGCGTGAAGTGTCTGCCTCAGGCTCAGGTCACGGTCCCGGGGTCCTGGGATCGAGTCCCGTGTTGGGCTCCCTGCTCAGCGGGGAGTCTGCTTCTCCCTCGGCCTGCAGCTCCCCCTGCTTGTGCTCTCTCTCTCTCTGACAAATAAATAAAATCTTTAAAAAAAGAACAGAAGCCTTGCATCTGAGTCTAGGGCAGTCAGACCCCTGCACGCCCACCCGGGACCCCATGAAGTCAACGTGGACCGGGCGGCCAAGCGGGGGATCTGTGGACAGACACCCGCTTTGCTGGGGAGAAAGGGACTTCTGACCTCATGCACTATAACTGAGAGCATCATGTTCTTCTAATAACCCAGAGGAGGACGAGTATTTGATCAGACACGGCATAATTAAAGGAACTACCACCAGACACCCAAGCGGCACCCAAAACGTAATTTGATCAGAGTTCAGTCTTTAATCTTTCAGCCAAAACTCAGTGAATGAAAATACACGAGACACTGATCAGCCCTTTTCGGGACTAACTTCGTTCCATAAACAAACTTCCACGTCGGCCCCAAAAACCAAATTCTCACTTCACTTTATAATGTTGATAGAATAAAGCAGCAAGTTGAATCTCAATTTAAGTAACAACCCTCTAATCACATTTTCAACCACTTGCCACTTGAGACTGAAGAAAACTCTAGTATCCTGTCTCTTCGGAAATTCTTTCAAGTCCCCGCGTTTGTGCTCAGAGCCGGGACCCCAGCAGAGGCGCTGGCCTGGGAGTGAAGGGAGGGGTCGCGTGTCAGCCCCGCCGGCTGTCCTTGCCAGGCGCTGCAGTTTTGAGGCTCAAAGTCACAAATTGAGAAAAGCGAGAAATTATTCAATTTGGTGGCACCGGTTTTAAAAGCACCGACTGGAGAGGCGCCTGGGCGGCTCTGTCCGTTAAGTGTCAGTCAGACTCTTGATTTCGGCTGAGGTCATGATCTCAGGGGCGCGGGATCAAGCCCCGCGTAGGGCTCCGAGCTCAGCGTGGGGCCTGCTGGAGAGTCTCTTCCTCTCCCTCTGCCCCTCCACGCCCTCTTTCTCAAATAAATAAATCAATCTTAAAATAAAAAAAATAGCACCAACTCGAGGCACCCTTGTTCTCCTCCCTCTTGGCTCCTCCAGTAGCAGCCGCCTGAAGCGACAGGCTCCCGGGGCCGTTAACGGGGATCCGTCCTTCCACAGACCCCGGCCTCGTGGATTTACGGGCATCTCCCGCCCACGGCACGGGGGCAGGGAGACCAATGTCACCGAGACAGCATTTGTCAACACTCAGGGCAGCTTGGAGACGGCTCCGTTCGCCCGGGCCTGCCCATGAGCCTCCCAGGGCCGAGGGGGATGAGCCCCTGACCTCGAGCCCGGTGCAGACGCCGTGGCAGAAGGCCCCAGAGTGATGGAGCAGGAAGGAGTCCGCCCAGGGCTGCCTCCGGCCACACGGTTGGGACACAGCCCTCAGGAACCCAGCCCCTGACTTGGGGTCCAGGCTCCCGTTCACTTTTTCTGTAGCTTTGGAGAAAACACTGGGTTTCCCCAGCAGCCCTGGGCGCCTCCCACCCTGGCTCCGTGTCTCAGCTTGCTTGCACCGCCATCTCACGCCCCCTCCCCGTGCCTGCTGGGTGCCCCGCCCGGGGCCCTGCAGGAGCCGTGAGCTTGGAGGAGTTTCTCCTCTGCCCTTGGCCTTGACGACCCACTGCCCAGGCCCCGAGGCCAGTCACATCAGAGCCGGCCCTCCGTGTGGGCTCCTCTGATGTCCCCTCCAGGGTGCTGGGTCCAGGCCCCGAGAGGGGCAGACGGCTCCAGACGAGACCTGGCTTTCCCGCCGTGTCGCGCCCACTGGAGCGCATTTCTGGTTTGCTCATCGTGGACGGTATTCCCGTGGGTTGCTTGACTGAGTTACTGTCCACCAGGCTTCCAAGCCGTAAGGATACTGTGTTACTATGTAACTGTGAAATGTCCCGTGTAATTAGTACTTATTTTGCAGAAGATTCTTTAAAACAGCGTTCATATCCCGCTTCTCATCAGACTTGCCATGAGCTCACTTATTTATGTCGGTGTATACGCGATGTTTCCCAACCACTCACGAAGCCCTGATCCAGTGCTGCTCATGTGAATGCAAAGTGGCTGCGGGTCCGGGAGGAGGGGGCAGCTAGGCGGGCTTCACAGAGGAGAAAGCTGGAGTTGACTGTCGGAGGAGCGGACTTCCTGGCAGACAGCTCGACGTGGCCACGGATCCCAGGGAGTGGCATGGTGCCAGGGAAGACCACAGCCACCCTGGGGTCTGCAGGGTCCCGAGCGGCTAGAATTTAGGAGGCACGTGGGGGAGGAGGAGGTAGGAGGGAGAGGGGAAGAGCCGTAGGATGAGAATGTCTGGACATGGTGAGTTCCTGAGAGTCAGGGAGGCCGGGGAGGGCCCCAGGAGAACGCGGCTGCAGGAACCTCGTCCCCCTCCCTCCCAGAGAGGAAGGGGCCGCAGAGACTGGCAGCAGGCGGGAGCAGGGCGCCTCGGGCCAGGCTCCTCCACACGTCACTGTGGGAGCCGCTCGGTTACTACAGAGGAAGCCCGAGCCCCGAGCCCCGAGCCCCGAGCCCCGAGCTCCGGCAGGCACCTCGACAATGTGGCCCATGGCAGGAAAGAACGTAGGCAGGACAGTGCTCCGGAGAGAGCTACCTGCGGCACAGACACGGGAAGGCTCAGAGCGCGCGGGGAAGGGACTCAGCCCCCTGGCGAGTGGTGTCCGGGATCAGGACTGACTGACGGAGAAGCCCCCGGGGCCCCCACCATCGGCGCCGCCCGAACCTTCTCTCGGCGGGAGGCAGAGGCCCTCCCCTGGCCCCAGCCCGGAGCACCCATCACAGCTGCCCCTAATGTGGACCCCCACCCTGAAACAACACTCACCCCTTCCCACCCGAGCCCAGCTATCCCACACCCCGCGCGGCCTCGCGGTGGTCTGTGCTCCGAGCCCACCCCCAGCTCCCACCCTCTCCTCCACTCCAGGCCCCCTCCGGAGCCCTCCTGAGAGCCCCAACGTGGGGAAGGCTGGTGAGGGCTCTGCCAGCCCACCGCCGCTCCCCTCTGGAGACTGCTCCCGGAGCTGTGGGGCTCCCCCTGGGATGCCCCGAGGGTGGCCGCGCCTCTCCTCCCCGTCCTGCCCCCTCCCCCCAGCTGCCTTGGGATTCTCCCCCTGCTGGCCCTGCTCTTCTTGTCCTCCCCACCCTTCCCTACAGGCTGGCACGGCCCCACCCCGAAACACAGGACTCCCCCCGAGCTGACCCAGCACCTTCCCAGCCAAGGCCACGGCCCTCCTCCCTGCGCCCCTGCCACCAAGGGTCAGGAGGACCTCAGCACCTCCACCGTGCCCCACGGAGGCCAGCCGGGCCGTCCCACGATCGCCTGCCTGCAGCCGATCTCAGTCGCCGGGAGCCTGCCTCTATCCGCCTGCCTACCTGCAGGGAGGGCGCGAGACCCAGGCTGGGACCCTGCAGGCAGGAGGGGTGGGGTGGGGTGGGGACTTGGAAGGGCAGGCACCCTGAGCCACCCGGGGACAGCATCGACTCCGGGGAGGAAGCTGTGCGTGTCAGCCGCTTGGGGGGTCTTCCTGTGGAAGAGCTCCCGAGGCCCCGAAGGGCCACCTGTGGGCCTCCGAGCGGCCCTGGGGCGGGGGAGGGGAAGGCAGCAGCCCGGCGGAGGGCTGACTCCCCTGCGGTGGCCGGTGCTCCCACGTCGTCCTCCGGCAGGAAGAGCCAGCGCCCGCTCCGGGGCCTCGGGGGTCCTCCTCTCCCGACGTGTCCCCGATGGCCCTGAGACGGGGGCTGCGCTGAGGTCCTGCAGTCCCAACCATCAGGAGGCCGCTTGCTGCCTCTGCGTCCGAATCGCGCCCGGGTAGCAGCCACCGCGCGGAGTCTGGCCGTCGGGGGGCAGAACGTCTGCCCTGGACCCCCAGAACCCGAGACCGTGAGCTTGCTTGCAGAGGGGACTTTGCAGATGGGATTAAGTGTCAGCTCATGAGAGGGGAGGTTATCCTGGTTGTCTGTGAGGGTCCGATGTCGTCTCAGGGGTCCTGAACGTGGAAGGGGGCAGACATCCTGGCAGACGCACCCAGAGATAACAATTGCCGGTCCTCTGGGCACCCTCTGACCCGGTCAGGCTGGCCTGACCCCAGCCCACGGCAGGGGACGGCTTGCGTCCCGCCGGTGCAGCAGTGAGAAGGGCGTCTGCTGCCTCGGACGATTTTCCGGAGTGGCTCTGGCTTCTCTCTGTGCCTCTGCTACCAGGTGCCGGGGGACGCCGTCCTGTGACACGGCCTCCTGCCCCTTTGTCACGGTCCCGGCTGAGCCAGCACGGCGGTGGCAGGACTATCCCTTCAAGTTCGTCCCCACTCGAGGACAACAATGATGGCAGTTTATCTCTGCCTGGACGTGACCGCAGACCCTCGCCGAAGACCCCCTACACGGCCCCCAAGTGCCCACGGCCCACCCGCCGCACAGCCATGGGCCTAACTCGTTGTTGGTAAAATATCATGGTTTGGTTTGTTTTGTGCAAAATTCACAGAGCTGCGTGACCGTATGAGCACAGCCCCGGAGACCCCAGAGTCGTGGAGGGGTCCACGCGCGTTCTGATGCGTCGGCCGCGAGCGGTCGAGTGGTGGGCCTTGCAGGGAAGCCCGCCGGGGAGCCCATCGCATGAAGCGAAGCCGCGGGTATGCCATCCGGCCTCTCCGCGTGGAGCGCCGGGCCTGCACAGAGCCCGGCTGCTCGTCAGCACAACTGCAGGGCACACGCGGCTTTGGGGGTCCTGCAGAGCACGAGTCTCACTGCCCACGAGCTCGCCCCTGGGGACGTGGGAGCACGTCTGGGACATTCGGGGCTGGGGCCCAGGGGATGGAGGCCAGGGAGGCTGCCCACCCCCCGCAGCGCACAGGACGGCCCCACCGTGGAGAGCGAGCCCACCCCGCGTCCACGGCGCCGAGGCCGAGAAGCTCCATGCCCCGGGACGCTCGGCTGCTGGGGAGAACGTGTGACTCTAACACGCAGAGACCCCCAGACACCCGGATGCCGCCGTGTGTGACCGTGTACAGCCGGAGTCTGTCCCCCTAACACAGCAGACGTGGACAGCGCCCAGGCTGCGCACAGTGCCCGGCTCGGGGCGCAGGGACGTGGCGAGGGTCCCTCCGTGCCAGGCCGTTACAGGCAGAATTCGCTCGGAGGAAGGAGACGAAGGGGAGGGGCATCATCTTTGATCCTTTTTCTCACTTTAAAAATATTTCTTTGCTCGCCACGTGTACCCATTATTTGGCTGCTTGTGGAGGGAGAGGCGGACGTCCCCCTGGGAGCGAAGCAGGAGGGGAGCCCCTGTTTTCAAGGTCACGGCCATCCGAGGAGACAGGTCTAGCGTGCGTTTCAAAGGCTTCTCCAGCCCTTTAATTCCGAGATGCCGTTCTTGGCCCAGCAGGACCCCCCCGGCTCCCCACATCCTGGGCTCACAATACCTGCTTCTGGGATGAGTCAACGAATCTAGGACAACCCGCTAGAAGTGAAATGGGGACCTGCCCTTTTATCAGCCTATTCCCACCAACATCAGGGACGAAAGAACCAGAAAGGCAGAGGGAGGAGGCCAGGTGGGCGGCCGGCCAGGGGGAGCAGGATGGCTGGCGCCCAGCTCCCAGCAGAGCCCCCCCAAGGCGAGAGAACCCGGAGCCCCCGATGGCGGCGGGCTGAGGCCATGCTGCCCAGACGCCTCGGCCAGGCTGAGAAACACGCCGAGCCCCGGTTCCCATAAATCCGGCTTTTATGTGGCAATGAATAGGGGTGAACAATGCATCTATTTCAGGCCGCGGGGAAACGAGCTCAGCCTGGGTCTCTCTCCTGCAATTAGGAGCCTCAACATGGCGGGTCCCCGAGTCCCCTGCCTGGCCCGTGAGCCTCACAAAGACAGCCACCTGCCTGGGTTTGGGGGAGGGGATTCCGCCATCCCTGGGGTCTGTTGCTGGCAGGACCCCCCTCCCCAACCTCAGGAGGAAGTGAGTGGGCAGCCCCAGAGGCCGGCGGGCCCCGGCGGGTGGTCACTTCCCCGTCACCCCCTCTCGGTGAGCACAGAGTTGGCCCTCGGCCTCGGGGGGTCTCTCCCAACTTCTCCCAGAACGGGAACCCCTCTGCCGCCCCCTTACCCATGGTGGCCAGCGTCTGCTCGGAGTCTCCTGCCGGAGCAAACCCGCCCTGGCGGACATCTTGAAAGTGATGTCCGCGTCCACCAGCCGCCATCACCGCGTCGCTCTGCCCGGGGACACGGGCACCCACCTGCCCCAAGGCGGACGTCGTACGTGTGCTGGGGGCAGCCAGACCGAGCGAGTCAGCCGCTCGTACACAACAGTCCCCACCCCACGGTCTAAGGTGGCACCCCGAGTCCTCTGTCCCCCAGACAGTGTCCCGGTAAAGTGCCTATTCTCCAGGCTCTCCTCTCTGCCCCCGGCCCTGCCCAGGTGAGGGCTTTGGAGGGGACCCCAGCATCACACTGTCCCCCCTCAGCAACAGGCCGGGCGGGCTCCCTCACGTCATGCCCCAGGCCTCACCGGTGGAGAGAAATGCCGCCGGCCCGCCCCTCGCCAGCTCCCAGCTCGGCCTCTCGGAAGCTACGGTGCTCAGCTCTACTAGCGTTTCTGCTGCTCTTCGCCCTACGCGTTTCCAGAGCATCGGCTCATACCTCGTGATGATTCATTCTGTGCGTCACCTGGACCGGCCCACGGTACTCGGTCGTTGGCTCAAATACCACTCTCGATGTCACCGCGAAGGCATTTTTTAAACGGAAGCAGACGGCCTTCCATAATGTGGATGGGTCCTCACCCAATCAGTTGAAGGACTGAGGACCAAAGACGGAGAGAGACGGAATCCTGCCTCCCCATGGCCCGTGGACTCAAGCTGACCCATCGGCTCTTCCCCGGCTCTCCAGCCCGCCCTGCGGATTTCAGACTTGCCAGCCCTCACAATCACCTTAACCACTTCCTTAAAATAAACCTTTCTCCCTTTCTCTCTATATTCGCATCCTGTCGATTCTGTTTGTCTGGTACACAGCCTTGCTGTGGGCAGCCTCTGAAACGGTCCCCAATGACCCTTGGTGAGCCCGCCCTTGAGCCATTCCCTCCCCTTGAATGTGGGAGGGACCGAGTGATGGATTCTAACAGAGACAGTATGGTGGGCGTAATGGGATGCCCTTCTAAGATGAGGTTACGGAAAGACCTCCCTCTGCTCGCCCTCTCTTGCGCTCTTTCTGGAGTGAGAACCTTCCCTCTGAGGGAATGCAGCAGCTGCGGTGTGAGCTACCCTATGGAGAGGCCCTTGTGACAAGGACCAGAGGGAGGCCCCTAGCCAACAGCCGTCAGGGATTTGAGTCCTGGCAACAGTGCTGTGACGGAGGTGGATCCGTCCCCAGTGAGGCCTTCCGGAGACCGCGGCCTCAGCTGACGCCCTGTGAGAGACCCGTAGTCAGAAGCCCCCGCTGTCCTGAGCCTGGATTCCCAACCCACTCAAACGACGGGGTAATAAATATTCTTTAGTTGAGGAGCTGTTGTTTTGGGCCATACACTTTGGGGTGACTCACTTCACCGGGATAGGAAACTAATACATCCCTGTTCTTTACATTTAGACCTTCTCTGCTGAATATGCTGTTCCCCACTGTTTTCCCTTCCCATTCTTCCCAACACGGCCCTATCAAAGTTTGGGTGAAATCCATGCCCAGGCCGCACAGGGTTACGACCATGTAAAGGAAATGTACTTCTGAGCTAAAGAGCGCATCCTGATGGTATTACTATGTTCTCCATCCATTTTTCCCAGAGTTGGTTATTGCCTTGCTTTTATTTATTTATTTTTTAAGTTTAGTTTTCCACGTACCGATTTATAATTCAAATGCTCAAACAGAATTTTTAAATGTCATCAGTACTTTTCCAAATGCTCAAATGTGTCAGATAATCTACCGTTTTCATTTTCCTTTCCCTCTGACATCTCCCCCTGGGACCTTGAGCTGTCCCCTGGAGTCCGGGCTCCCCAGACCTGCAGCACACCTGTTGCTCTGGGCTTCCCTTCGCCTCTCTCCGGAGTTGTGCAACCTCTGTCCCATACTCCGTGGCCTCTCTGCGCACCGTGCCACCGAAACAGAGGCCTAGCTGCTCCCCATGAAAGAGAACATATTCCAGTCTTTATAGGTCTGAAAAATCCATATAATCTCCCGAGAATTGGTTGATGGAGTTTTTAGGTACAGTGTCCTGGTTCCCCTCCAGACACGGGGAGCACCTTGTGGTGTCCCCCAGCCATCCAGAGGTCAGATGTCATGGAATCCTTCCTTTTATATGGTTTGCCTTTGCAGTTTGGAAACTTGTAGGCTTTTCTTTTTGTCTCCAGTGTCCTGAATTTTCCAAAGTTGTGCCTTCCTGTGGCTCCTTCTTGTCCATGGGACAGGGTGGGGAGGGAACCCTGCCTTCCTGGATGCTCACTCTTCACTGCTGGAACTTTCCTCGTGTTACCGGCCTGTCGTTGCTGTAGGACCTCCTGAACTGACCTGCTAACGTGCCACCTTCCCTCCGCTACTCTCCATGATTTTGTCTTTTCTTTTCATTTTATCATACGCTTTCTCTATCCTATCCTCCTGCCTTTCTGTTGGTTTTTAAAACGTAGGTGTTTATATTTTGAATTGCCAGTAATATTGCTTGTTTTCCGAATGCTACTTTTGTTGTGCTGCCCTCTTTCGTTTCACAGACGCACTATCTTACGCAAGGCTGATAACATTCACGCGGTAAGCCTTTTCCCCCCTGTCCCCTGTCCGAAATTCAGGCTCACACCTTTAATTCTGTTGATCTGAACGGTACCTAACACCAGATGCCGGGGCGTCCTCGGTGTCATCCCATCACTTAGCCCATTTCTCAGATGAGAAACTGAGGCATAGAGAAAGTACGTGCCCTGCCCAGTCTCACAATCTGTCAGAAATTAGGCCGGACTCTTAGGTAGTGGGATCCCTTCCGAGCCTGGATTCTGACAGCCAGAGACAGCAAGGCCTTCGCTCCCGCATACCCGGCTGGCAGGGTGGGTGAATCCTCGTGGTTCTCGTGGCCACATTCCCTCGGAGCTGGTCTCCCTGAGCCCACTCTCGACCTCTCCAGAACGCAAGCCCTTCTAGCCAGCCTAGAGGGAGGCAGGGGCCGGCCCGCAGGCGGTACAGATCTGGGACATGGCCGTGATCCTTGTGTGGAGCATCCCCAAGCTCGGAAGGCCGCGCTGCGTCCCCTCGCGCTGCGTCCCCTCGCGCTGCGTCCCCTCGCGCTGCGTCCCCTCGCGCTGCGTCCCCTTGCGCTGCGTCCCCTCGCGCTGCGTCCCCTCGCGCTGCGTCCCCTCGCGCTGCGTCCCCTCGCGCTGTCCATGCCCGGCGCCGTCTGTCACTCGGGGAGCTCGACAGTGAGGCTCAGATGACAGTGAAGCCGCCGTCTGTTTAGAGTTCCCACAGGCCCCTTCGCTCCCCTTCCCGGCCCGAGGACACCAGTGCCCGAGCAGTCATTCTACAGATGAGGATGCTAAGCCCCGTGGGCACGAAGTAACTCGCCCAGAGCCTCACGGCCATCAGCCAAGATGCTCTCCCCTTAAACACTCAGGATCTGAAACCAGCAGCGAGGCTCCTGGCCCTGAGCTGGGAAGGAGCTGCCTGGGGTTGGCTCAGGGGATGCATGGCTGCGCCTCTGGGGAAGGCCCCAGCCCAAGGCTCTCTTGGCTCTTCTTGGGTCTTAGAGCAAGGGGCAGCTTTCGAGGATGCAGGCCTGGGTGTCAGCGGCTGGGAGGAGCCTGTCTTTCGTCACTCGCCCGCTGACCCAGGAGCTAGCACGAGATCCCCGGGGAGCCAGGCCCGGCCCAAGATCCTGAACCGGAAGGAAGGCCGATGAGTGTCTTGTTGGGGGCCAATGATTGTCCTTGTGGGGCGTCGGGAGAGCTGGGTTTGACGTGCTTGGGTCGAAGCGGGCCGTCCCTCCCGGGGTAGCGGAGGGAGAGCGAGGCTCAGGGCAGAGCCCTCCTCCTCTGGGGCTTCTCGCCCGCCCCAGCCTCCGTTTCCTGCTTATGAAGCAGGACCCCTGTGTGAGGGAGCCTCACGGTGGGCCTGGGTGACACAGGACACCTGCCTCCCTCCAAGGTCCGGCAGGCCCAGTGCGTGCACCGCCTGACCTCACCCGCCAGGCCCTCCTTCCCGCTGGGGGAGCCCGGGGACCGTGGAGCAGGTCGCCGTCAGCCCGGGGTCGGGAGGCCAGAAGATGCCGAGTCTGCCCCGGGATGCAGACACACGGGCCCGCCCGACTCAAGGGTCTGTCCTCTGGCTGTGTTTTCCTGATCAAAAGCAGAGGCACTAAAGCAGGGGAGCCTCTGGGCACTAGGAACGTCTCTGCTGCCAGCGAGGCGGGACCAGGCCCGTGCACAGGCCAGTCGGCAAGCTGCGTGTCAGAGACGGGCGTGCTTTCCTCTGTCACACCTCCAGACGAAGTCACCGAGAAGCAGACTCTGCGATCCCGCTGCAATCCCGCTGTCACACTGGCAGGGAGTCACGCCTTCCAGCCTGGAGGGCGGAGCTCACGCTCCTCCTCCGGGGCCCGGGCCCCTTCCCTCCCCCAACCTGCTCCCAGACCCCCACGGCCAACACAGCTGTCAAGCTCCTGGCAGTCCCCACAATGCCCCACAGCCCCCCAGGGTCTCACAGCCCCCCACAGCTCCCCACAGTCCCCACAGTCCCCACAGCTCCCCCTCAGACCCCCACAGTCCCCACATCCCCCCACAGTCCCCACAGCTCCCCACAGGCCCCCAGGACTAGAACAAATTCAGACCCACTCCCACCAGGCCAAGACCCCAAGTGCTGTGGACCCTGAGCCCGTTCCTGTCGTACTTCTGGGGACATGAGGGAGGGGTCTGGGGTTCAAGGGAGCGGGTTTTCCCTGCATTAACATTAAGTAGATCCTCTGGTGAGCATTTCGGACCCACGTGGGCATTTGGGATCCCCTGAAGGAGACGTGCTCGCGGCGGAACCCACGCACGTGTGCCGGCTGGTCTCCCCCTGCGTTTCCTGCAAGATGGGGACGGGAGGGCTGGTGGCAGACCCGGACCCCGGAAGCACACCGCTGCCATTTTCTCCGCAGCTCTCCGCCCGCTGGACTTCCGTCCCCTGCCCCCACACGTCTGCACGGCCGCCCCCCGTGTGCCCGCCCAGCTCTAGCGGCTTCCGGCCGTGAGGGCCCGGGACCGGAGCGGACCGGCATCCGGCGAGCCGCTGTCCTGCCCCCGCGGCCGGTCTCGACGAATTCCCGGTTGTTTCCCAAGGGCCATGAGTTCGAAGGCCCTTTGGGCTCCCTGGAGAGCAGCCCCGGCCCGGCGGGCCCTCGCGCCCGCACAGCAGGTCCGCACCAGCTCGCAGGAGCGCGCGCCGCCCGGGCCGGCCGCCGGTTCTGTGGGGGCAGCCCTGGGGAGCGCCCGGCCCGCCTGCGGGTGAATTAGCCGTGCGAAGCCCGCGCAGGCCGGGCCGTCTGAACAAGGCCCTGCAAAGGGCGCGCACACGCGTGTGACGGAGGGAGGGAGGGAGGGGTCCGCCACTCCGTGTGGCGCCTGTCCCCGCCCCTGTCCCCGGGCCCCCACGCTCTGCCGTCGGCTCCAGCAGGGCCCTAACGTGGGAAGCCTCCGTTCGCTCCCCCAGACGGCGGAGAGGGCGGAACAGCCGGGAGCTCGCAGGAGCGAGGATGTCGGTGGGCGGTCCACGGAGGGGCCCGGCGCAGAGCCTCCTCTCGGATGTGTACTGCGAGGACACCGGGCCCTTAGCGAGCGAAGCGGGCCCGTGGGGGGGACAGCACCCCTGGAGGTGGGGGCGAGCAGGCGTCTCCGTGTTTCATCACGCCTCCCGGGCTTGCTGCGTTCCCGCACACACACAGACGGCTGCCGTCGGCCTTCCTCACAGGCGCAGACCCCGGCGCGGCTCCGCGCCCTTCGGGGACACCCGTGCCGGGAAGACTGGGGAGCACACGGTCCTGGGGCAGCTCCAAGCCCCCGGCTCCTCCTGCCCCGCAGCGCCAGCGTCCGCCGCAGGACGAGCTGCCAGGCCTCAGCTGCTGTGCTCAGCCTCCCTCCCATGCCCGCCGGGCTTCCCCGAGACCCTGGACACCTGCCGGCCCGGCGGGCACCCCGCCTGCCGTGGGGGGAGCTCACCCCATGGGTCACCCCCCGGCTAACGGAGACACAAGGCAATGGATAAAGACGTCTTCTCCTGGTCTGAGGTCTCAGAAGAGCCCCGGGTGGCCACCACCTGCCCACGACCGTGCCAGGGCGACACGTCCGCGTTCCGACTTTTCCCTTCTGTTCACAGCCCTGCCCTCCCTCCCTGCCGACTCCCGGGACCGCTTCCACGCGCACGCCCGCTCAGATGGCACTGACGAAGTCTTGCGGTGTTGGGGTGTGACCCTTGCAAGCTCTCGGTACCCCGGAAGGAGGAGGATGAACGGGGAGCCCCCACATTCTGCATCTCCTGCTGCTCTCCTGGGTGGGACTGTGGGTCTCTCTCTCCGGGTTGCTCTCCTCCCCTCCAGCCAGGTCCGCACCTATGACCTCGGGCAGGATTCTCACCTCACCTTGGTGCTGAGGCCCTGGGCTGCCTTCTCAGGGAGGAAGGCCCTGCTGCTAGGATCTTTGGCGGCCCGGGAGCACAGAGCATCCGGCGTGGGCATGCCGTGGGGTCCAGGCTGCTATGACTGCTCACGTCTAATGCCCGTGTCTCTCCACCCCGAGTCATGGGCCTTTGGGGCATGGCCCCCCATGTCCCCGTCCCTGGCCCCTAGCCTGAGAGCAGGGGGCTCAGCCAGCAGTGGTCCACCCCCCGTCTCTGCCTGCAGCAACTTCTCTCTGACAAGCCCCGTCGTGGGGACTCTGGGTGTGCTGAGCCCGGAGCCCCACTGACCGGGGGAGGGGTTCAGGGCTGCCGCCCACTGCCCGTCCGTGTCACGGCCAGAATCCTAGAGCTCCAGGAGGAAGCATCTTAGAAAAGACATGTTCCATCTCCAGGGCCGGAGCCCTTTGTGCTGCCCCCAGCGCCCAGAGCCAGACGGGACACATGGGCTCGCCGGACTTAGCCAGTGAAAATCCAGGCCACCCCGTGAGATGAGAATTTCAAACAGTCAATGGATACTTCTTTAGTATGGGGTCACCCACTCTAGAATCGGGGCCCCACTGCCCAGCCTCACACTCCCCCAGGGCCGCGGTCTCCTGGGCTCAGGAGAAGCCCTCTCACGGACCAGACTGGGGCCTGGTCAGTTCTTACAAATCAGCTAAAGGAAAGATGAGTTTTTTAAAGAATCGAAGGGGCCTTACACATCTTAGCTCTCAGTTCTACACTGAACCTTCTCAGACCATCTATCCACCCTTCCGCCAACGCACCTTCCTGCGGTCGCGGGGATTCCAGCGAGGACGGCGCCCCCTGGAGCCGGCTGCCGCGCGCCGGCCGTGGTCCCAGGTCTGGGTCTCCTCTGCGGTCCCTGGGGATTGTCAGGAGGCTGGTTCCAATCTCGGCCTCGGCCGGCCGCATCTCACTGGCACTAGTCTCCGTGGGCCTTTCCAAGGCAACTTCATTTTCATCCACAAAACTCTCTTCATGTTCATTAGATTTTATCATGTTTGGATCCTTTGCTTAGAATGACTAGAAGAGTCAGAAACCGTGGGTTTGGGAACGGAATTGGTGAGCGTGAGAGGCGTCCCCTCACCTTGCAGGTGCGGAGGGGGCAGGGGCTTCTCGAGGGGACGTGGACCGGGCAGTGGCCTGGAGAACGGCGCACACGGCCCCGCGTTGGCCCGGACGCGCAGGGACAGCTGAGCGAGTGGCTTGGACGCAAACTGGGTGACCGAGGTGGGCGCTGACGCTCCGTGTGTTCAGCCCATCAGCCCTGTCACCAAACTCTACCCTGGGCACGCCGGGAGTGCTCCGGGCCCCAGACACTCGGGCACGCTCCAGGGGCCCGAAGGTGGGCTGGCCAGAGGGGAGCCTGCGGGCCAGCCTGCAGCCAGGGCTGAGGTTCCCAGGATGGGCCGGCTGAGCCGTGTGGACACCTCCAGAAGCAAAGCGAAGCTGAGCTGCTGGCGGCTGGGGAGGGTCAGGGGAGAGGAGCGTCCCGGGGCAGAGGCAGGGGAGTCGGGGGCGCGAGGACCTCTGGCTTCAGGACTTCATAATGAACAGGGGTCTGGTTGGTGTCGGGACAGCTGGAAGGGCTGTGACCCAAGGCGTCCTGCTCATCCTTCCAGATCTGAGGTGGGCTGGGGGCTCGTCCTCCGGGGCCCAGGCCTGGGTGTCGGCCGCCTTCAGTGCTCCCAGCGACAGGCCACGCCTGGAGTTCCTGAGTCCGACGGCAGAGGGCGTCCCAAGGCCTCCTAACGGGAGCCCCCCCCCCCCCCTCCCGTGCGCGGGCTGGGCAGGACGCGCCCTGGGCTCCCTCTGGGTCAGGCGAGCTCCGAGGACAGAGGGCTCCCAAGCCAGCCACCTGGCTTGCTCCCCACACCCCCACACACTGCCTGCAGAGGGCAGCGCCACCCCTTCTCTCTGCCGAGGTAGCCCGGAGGCAGACCTTCGTCCGCTGTGTGCACCCAGGCCCATCTTGTGCAAGCAGAGCGTCTCACTGCAGGCAGGTGGGACCTTCGGAGGCCTCCGGCGCATCCACGGGGGGAATCCTGTGCAGGGCAGGGGCGGGGGCTGGGGGAGGGAGACCTGGGCATCGTGCCTGTGGAGACCGGGGGCTCAAATCCCACTACTGACCAGCTCTGCGGGTGGTTCCGAGGCGCAGTCAGGGTTGAGAACCTCTGCTTTGCACAGCGGCTCCCACAGCCGGGCCCTGAACCTGCTGAGCGCCCTGGGGGCTTGTCAGCTCTGCGGAGTCCCGGGCCCGGCCCTGCGCTCTGAGGCGGGACGCGGAGAGGTGCAGCCCAGCCGTCCGCGCGCCAGCACATGCCCTTCGGGCGACTCCGACACTGCCCAGGTCGAGAACCTGCCCACGCCTCGAGAGGGCCAGCGGCACGGGCATCTCCCGGGAGCTTGTTGGGAATGCAGATTCCCAGGCTCCCCCCAGCCTGCTGAATCAAAACCTGCATTTAACGGGATCCCGGGGCAACCTGTATGTCGCGTGAGGACCGCTGCTCTAGGGATCCCACTGAACCACAGCAATACGCCAGTACTCGGCCGGCGGCGCCGAACCCCAGCGAGCGGCACGGTGGGGGGGGGCTGCTGGCAGAGGGGGAGGGGCCTTCGTCCAGGGCACGGAGGAGATGGATCCGAGGTGGGACCCTCCCGGTGGGGCTCTCCAGGTGGGCCCAGGGAAAGTCTGTGTACGGGCCAGCAAGGGGGAGCGGCTTGAAGGACTGAGGAAGAGAAAAGGTGTGGGGGTGGACACGGGGGTGGCGAT
The DNA here is from genome assembly GCA_028534135.1 of Potos flavus. Taxonomy (NCBI): domain Eukaryota; kingdom Metazoa; phylum Chordata; class Mammalia; order Carnivora; family Procyonidae; genus Potos; species Potos flavus. The sequence goes on from CM052883.1 coordinate 171,670,616, forward strand.
GTGGTTGTGGGAGACCTGAGTGGTTGACGCAGGACAGTGGATCAGAACTATTAGTGGTGGTTTTCAAAGTTTCCCCCCTTACATAAAAGTAAAACGTTAAGGAAAATCTGTATATCCAGAAAGAAGAGAAAAACACACTCATAGCTCTACCCCCAACACCATTACTGCTCATGACTTGTAGGTTTTTTCTAGGTAGTTTTTTTGCCCCCCTAGATTTTATTTATTTATTTGAGAGAGAGCGAGCACAGAGCGAGAGGGAGAAGCAGACTCCCCACTGAGCAGAGAGCCCCACACAGGACTCGATTCCAGGACCCTGGGACCACGACCTGAGCCGAAGGCAGATGCTTAGTCGAGACAGGTTTTTTATTTTATTTTATTAAGAAAATAGTTACAAAGATACAGCACATGTGATTTTGTTTCCTTTTTTCTAACATCATAGGAATGATTAGTTGCACATCGTCTTCAGACACAGACTGCCGGGGACGGGCAGTGGGCCGCTGCCCTCTGGTGCGGGGATGGACGGCAGCACGTCTGCCCAGCGGGTCCTCACTGCCCGGCACGCGCTGTCCAGCTCTACAAGGCCGCCGCCGAACACGGAGGTCTCAGCCCCCACAGACACGCGGGCCACGTGGTTCCCACTCGCCTGCCGACCTTCACGCCCTCGGCCCCCCACGCTGTATCAGGTCTGGCTCTACAATAAGCCCCAAGTCCCCGGCACCCCCGGGGGCCGCGTTGGGCAGAATGCAGGGGCCAGGAGGGGCCCAGGGGGTGAGGTTCAGGATGGAATCGGTTCTCGGTTCTTGGGCCTGCCCCAGCGCCGTCTGCCGTGCCGTCCGCGGAACCAAGGGGCTGCTGGAGGCCAGGCTCCGGGTGTCCAGGCGGCTGATGCCACAGACCACTTCGTGGAAATAAACAGTAAGGGCTGTGGGGTTGGTTGGTCGTTTCTAAGCGGGCCGGTGAACGTGTGAAAAGAAAATTATGAGTGAAGAGCTTAAAATTCCAAGATCAGGGGGCAGATAAAGAACCAAACCTCTGTGCTGTGCAGAAGGTCGACAAGCAGGCCCCACTGCCCTCCCGGGGGGCCCTCGGCAGGAGTTCCCGGCAGAGTTCCCGGCACCCTCGCGCAGGAGAGGGCCTCGCTGCGCCCACAGCTCTGTGCAGCGTGGCTCAAGCTAAGCACCCGTTTCCTCCTGGGTACCCCGAATCGACGGCAGGCGGGGGTGCCCCGTGCCCAGCCCCTGATAAAAACCCCGGGCACTGCGTCTCTCCCGGGCTCCCCTGAAGACAGCAGCTCGCACGTCGTCACACCTGGTGGTGGCCCGTGTGACTCCAGGGGGAGAGGCCCGGGAAGCTCCCCCCGGCCCCCCGACTTCTCCCTTCCTGTGCGTTGCACCGTTTCTCTGTTGTGAATCCCAGCTGGGAGCACGGCCTCTGCGGAGTCTGGGGGGGCCCTGGTGAGTCACCGAGCTGGGTGGCCCTGGGGACCCTGACCCTAAAAGAATTCATTATCTCTTGTAGGCGTGGAGTCCAGATTTCTGAAAATAAAACCCAGGGTCTAATTGGGTGGGCGGTTGCATCACAAGGTAAATTGAATTTCTGGTCTCTTGAGCCATTCGTTGTGAAAGGTAAGATATTGTCGGGCAAGAAGGGGGTCTCGTCCCTTGGACAGGGAGATTCTGAAGAAGGTGGGGACCTGAGCCCCTAAATTCTGCCGAGTGTCTTTTGCCAGGAGAAGCGCCCTTCCTCCCCCTGTGGCGGGCTGGTCCTCCTTCCTGGAGAACCTGCAGTCCCCCGCAAAGTAGTCGTCTGCGGGGTGGCTACTGATTCTGCTCGGGACCCACCCCGACCAGTGACTCTGTTTCCAGGTCTGTGACCAGACCCTGAGGCTCAGATGGGACTTCGAAGGTGAGGCAGGCAGTGTGTCCCCAGAAGACACGTGACCACGGGTGTCACCCAAAGCCCCAGAAACATATTGGGACGTGGAGACATACATAGGTGGAGACGATGGGACGTGCCGGCCTGGGGACTCTCGACAGAGATCTGGATTTGCAGGGTGACGAGGAGTGGCTCTAACCGTTTGTGTTTGTGCAAAACGTGCCCACGCACGAGGCTGAGATGCCAGCCCGTTCGGTCCCCGGTCTGGGCAGGTGACCAAAGGCTTGGGGAGACCAGGTGTGTGTTGCTTGGGTCTGCCCCCCCGCCCGCCAGCCAGACGACGTGCCGCGCACTGCGGCCGTGTGGATTCCGTGGGTAGGGCCACGCGGCACGGCTGCCGGCTTGGGCAGCAGCCCTGGGGTTTAATCTGAGCTGACACACAGAGCCCCTAGGTGTTGTCCATGGCGTCCCTGCAGCTGGGACAGTGGCCTTCCCGACGCCAGGCTTAATCACTGCGCACAAGCAGGGACGCTCTGGTCTGCATGAGGCGGGACAGCCTCATGTCCCGTGTGGCCTCTGCCCGATGGTGTCCTGTCGGCAGGGGTGCTGATCCGTGGCCCCTCGTGGCTCCCCAAGCCCCCTCACCCCCGGCAGCTCTGCAACTGCCTTGTTCCTGTAAGGGGGCATCTCAGCCCCGATGTCAGACTTAGAACGTCTTTCTCTCCCGGTTGAGAGGAAATTGCGTTTATTTCCAGCCCCCGTGTTGAATGCCGTCCTAAAAATCCCAGTTAAAAAATTTAATCCCTAAAAATCCCTCTGCTTGTGCAGAGGTGTTTTCCTCCCAATTCGCTCCTTGGATCAGATTCCCGTGAGTGGACGCTCACGATCCTGCTGCCAGCAAGGCCACAGAAGCCCTCAGTCCTCCGCCGGGGATGAAATATTCAGTTTGGCGGCTCAGGAAGGTGACGTCCGCCTCCTCGCCCCTTGCCTTTTATAAAGAGGAGCCTGCGGGGCCGGCAGCAGAGGCCCGTCCGGCTGCACGGCTGAGCCCCAGGAGCACTAGGCAACCTCCGGAGGGGCAGACGCGGGGTCCCCGCCTCCCATCCGACAGGTGAAACGCTGGGAACTTGTCTGTTTTCCGGGGAGTTCCCGGGGCTGGGGGTGCGGGAAGAGGCTGGGGCCCTGACGGTGGCTGGTCCTGCCCCGGGTCCCTCCCGCTGCAGGTGGACCAGCGCTTCCCTGGCTGGTGGAGGGCGTGCCTGGGGGAGATGAAGGCCTGCTTGGTGCGAGGGGTGGCCCTCTGCCTCCTGCTGGGACCTCTGGTAGGTGAGTGGCGGCTCTGTCCCTCCTGCTGTCCCTCTGGCCGCTTAGGCAGCTGGGGTGCAGAGGCGTGCAGGGGTCCTGCCCTGGGGGGCTCTCCAGAGTGACCGCCCTCATCTTCCTCTGCAGGGGCCAAGCCAGTGCAGGAGGAGGGAGGTAATGTACTGCCCCCCTCGTTCTTTCTTGTGTGCGTTTGGGTGGGATGGGGTCGGAGGAGGGAGTGGGGAGGGAGCTGGCTGAGCAAACGGAGCAGGAGGCCTGGGTCAGCTTGAGGACCAGCTGTGCAGGCAGAGGGACAGGAGCGTCTTCCCCGGGCCCTGCCCCCCGGCCACCCGGGGACACACACGCTCGGAGCGCCTGAGGCTTGGCAGTGTCACCCTCAGCCTGGACGGGTCACCCCATGGCTCCCTCCCCCCGGAGTCCTACCACAGTGCAGTGGGTCCCGTCTCCAGGGCTGGGGGCTGTGGTCTCCTCTGCAGTCCCACCAGGAGGCCCCCACCCCCGCGCCATGGCGTTCCCTCCCTGCCCAGCGTCTCCAGGGCAGGGGCCAGATTGCCGCCTCCCCCCTCCCTCCCTCCCTTCCTCTCCTCCTCTCCTTTTTCTCCTCTCCCTGAGCTGTCCCCCCAGACCAGGAGTCCCAAGACGCAGACCCAGGTCACCACCCAGATGACAAGGCTCTGGGACACTTCCACGGAGGACCCAGGGGTGGCCCAGCTCCCGACTCCCAGCTGGGGGCCCCTCCTCTGCCGCCGCACCGCTGGGCGCCAACCACCTGCCCTAAGGCATCCCGGAGGGGCAGCCTCGGGGCAGGACAGGTGGGGACAGCCCCTGAGGCAGGCGGTGGTGTCTTTCAGACCCCTATGCCGAGCTGCCCGCCATGCCCTACTGGCCTTTCTCCACCTCTGACTTCTGGAACTACGTGCAGTACTTCCAGACCCTGGGGGCCTACCCCCAGCTGGAGGATATGGCCCGCACCTTCTTCGCTCACTTCCCCCTGGGGACCACGCTGGGCTTCCGTGTCCCCTACCAGCAGGACTGAGCTCCAGCCTGGATCCCTAGCCTCCTGCTCAATAAATTCCTCACTTAAGACGCTCAAATGCTTCTGTTTTCTTTCAAGAAACAGCCCCAGTCAGGCCATGTTTCCTATTTGACAAATGAACCACGGCTCTCACTCAGGACCCTGCTGTACGTGTCACCCTCTCACCTGAGCTCACAGCCCCTCGGAGGGGGTGCTGCAGGGCCCCCGGAGTGCAGGGGGGAAACTGAGGCAAACGGACAGCAGGGCACTGCCTGACTTATTGACGGGGACCCAGATCCAAGCAGCCACACCCCAAAGCCCCTGCCCTCGGACACGGAGGAGGCGGGCAGCAGCCAGACCCCCCGCAGCCACCCCTGGGCTGGGGACCCTGCCTGCCCCCCCTCCCCGCAGTGCGCTCCCGAGGGCCGTGCACACCAGGACAGCAGGAGCCCAGCCCGTGAAGAAGGGCCAGGGCCTGGGTGCTCTCTGTCTGTCAGGGGAAGGCCCCCGAAACCTGGACGCCAACACGGGGGAGTGGGCTGGCTGCAGGAGGAGTGGGGCTACCTGCCCTGGGTGCTCTAGAGGGAGGGAAGGACCGGCAGGACATTTGCACCAGCTGGAGGATGGTGAGCCCCTTGGGCAGGCGTACACGCTTACAAGCCGCAGACCCTCCCATCAGGTGAGAAGGAATTGCTCTAATGAGCTACAACCAGCTTTTCTTTTAGAATAAAACAATGCGAAACACTGTATTTAAATATAGGTGGGGAGAAAACTCTCCTGGGACAGAGCACAGCCACGCAGCTGGGTGGGGAGGGTGCTGGAAGGCGGGAAGTGCCCGGGGCAGCCTCCCGGGGCTGTCCCTCTCACTCCAGCCATGCCTCCTGCCACTGCAGCCCGTGCCCCAGGTGACATTCTGCAGGGGAGGCCTAGCCAGTGGCTTTAGGAAAAGCCAATACCTTCTTCATCTCCTTCTTTCCCCACCTTGAGCTGGTGTGAATTTGGTTCCCGTAAGTTAGTAGATAGCCAGGTGAGAGGATGGGTCTTTAAGTTTCCACTGGGGACAATTGGACTCGACCGAACATACCAGACAAAAGACATGCCTTACAGCGGGATTTCCGCGTTGTTGACTAACATGTCAATCCGTGTGTGTGCACGGTCGTATTCCCCTCGATGGTCACACTGCCGGTTAGGGCGCGCGTTAAGGAACCACGGCCCAAGCCCCTCTCCGCAGGCGGCTCGGGAGGAGCGAAATCCAGGCTCCTCCGGGAAGACCACGCGGTGCCCCCGCCGGACCCTCTCCCGGGTCTCAGGCATCAGCAGCCCACAGCCGCCCTGGGATGCCCAGCTGCATTTACGTTCCTAAGAGGCCTCACTTCTGTCCTCTTAGAGGAAGCAGCTCCCTCCAGAGCCACCCTCAGCGGACCCCCCGACCTGCTGAGCTCGCAGCTGGGACATTCCACTCCGTGGCCAGGACTCAGATCTGGCCGCGGCCCTCCCTGCTCAGCTCAGCATCCACCAGGCTCAGTTCTCGTCTGCACACCCCCTCCTGACTCCCCCCACGGCAGGCAGACCTCGTGGGGGACCCTGCACTTCCTGCCCAATGCCCTCAGCCCCTCACCCCCAACGCCGCAGCGCTGAGCCCCTCACAGAAGCAAGCACCACCCACGGCCCCCGCCTTCTCATGCCGGCCTCGGTGGCTGGCAACGGGGACCCCCATGTTTTGGAACCACTCAGAAGAGAAGCCTGTTGGCCAAGGAGTTGTGGCTTCCCTGGTGGGACTTGCGCTCCGGTAACTTCAGGGTGACTCGCGTCACTGTGACACCTGAGGCTCACCACACTCCCAGCCTCTCCTCCCCTCTCCCTGAGCCCTGGACTGCCCACATGGGCCACCGCCCCCCCATCTGGGCTCATTCCCTGTCCCCCTGCTCTGCCCCCCCACCCCTACTTCGCTCACAGCCAAGCCCCCAACCCCACCTACTTCCAAAAGTCTAGCTGAAGTATCTCATGCTTCTCTTTCCTCACTTCCCCTCTTGCCCTCCCCTTCCCTCCTATCCCCTTCTCTCATTTACATACTTTAAAAAAATTATGATCAAATACATATAACATAAAATTTACCACTGTAACTATTCCTAAGCAGCACTAACCACATTCACACTGTCATGCGGCCATCGCCACCACCCGCCTCTAGAACCTTCCATCTTCCCCAACTGAGTCTCTGTCCCCACGAAACACTGACTCCCCACCCTTCTCCTGTCTCTGTGACTCTGACGACCATAGGGACCTCGTGTCAGTGGAGTCAGACAGGATCTGTGCCGCAGCTCACTCCCCTCAGCATAAGGTCCTCACCACGCCTCATTCATGTCGTCGCACCTGTCCTTTGACGGCTGGAGAGTATTCCATTTTACGCACCGACACAACACATCTCGCTCATCCACTCGGCTGTCAACGAACACGGCGTGCCTCCACCCTTTAGCTCTTGGGGACAATGGGGCTGTGAACATGGGGGCGCGATGCCTCACAAAGACCCCGTTTCCACGTCCTCTGGGTGTGTGCTCAGAGCGGCATTGCGGGATCGTAGGTAGTTCTGTGATTAGTTTTTGAGGCCCCCCCATGCTGTTCTCCACATTCCCACCAGCAGCGTGCAAGTGTCTCTGCCTCCCCTCATCCTCTCCAGTACTGGTTATCCTCGGGGTTTTTCGATGGTACCCGTTCAGGGGAGTGTGGAGTGCTTTTCATCCGCATTTCCCTAGTGCTCAGCGGTGTGGAGCACCTTTTCCTGTGCTTCTCGGCCCTTCGTGTATCTACTCCAGGGAAGGCGTATTCAAGTACTTGGATTGGGATTTGCTGTCGTTGGGTTTTAGGAGTCCTCTCCATATTCTGGATAGTAACCCTCTACCGAGTGTGTATATGCATATGTAGTATGTGTGTAACTTGCAAATATTTTGTAGTATTTTGACAGCATCACACTAGTTCCCGGGGTGCGACGCACTGATCTGTCCCCCTACAAAGTTATTACCATGTCTTCGGCTGTAGTCTCCAGGCCGTACTTTTCACCCCGCAGACTATTTTATTTTACTTTCATCTTTTTTTCGGAGACTTTCACTTTCCAGCTGGAAGTCTGCACCTCCTGATCCCCCTCCCCTGTGTGGCCTGCCCCCCACCCCGCCGCGGGGACCACCAGGCCCCTTCTGACTGCGCATATTCTGTACAGGGCATCCCTTGGGCCCTCTGCGTGCCAGGCCGTTCGGGCCGGGCCGTCTGTGGCCGCCGCCGAGTCCCCGCGCAGCTTCCCCGGCCCGGCTGGCGGAAGGCCGGGACCGGCCGGACGGCGGGCGCCGGGGGAACCATAGAGTCGGCGGTCCTCCGGCGTCTAGACGCGCCGCGGCCGCGCGCGCACCGGAAGGGGCGTCCGGCAGGCCGGAAGTGGGCCGGGGACGCGGGAGGCGCCGGGGACGCGGGAGGCGCCGCGGGCGAGATGAAGCCGGCGGTGGACGAGATGTTCCCCGAGGGCGCCGGGCCCTACGTGGACCTGGACGAGGTGAGGAGGCCCGGGGCGGGCGAGGGGAGGCGGCGGCCGGGCGAGTCCGTGGCGCCCTCCAGCCCGCCAGGGCTCCGTGCCCCACGGCGACGGCCCACCGCGCCGGGCAGCGGACGGACGGCAGGCCGGCGCCGGAGCCTGTGCTCGGCGACGTGGGGACGAGGGTGGGCTCCGCCGCGGACGGCGTGCTGCCGGGGCGCGTCCGGCCCGACACCTTCCGCGGAGGGGGCTGGCCGGGGGCGGGGCGTGTGCGGCGGGGTGTCTCCGGCGATGGTGCACGATTGGCCGGTGGTCTCGCGTCTTTGTCTCACGGCGTCGTGGCCACAGGGCGATCGCGGCCGGCGTTGGTGTTCTGTGAGCTGGCGACGCCCCAGCCCGGCTCCGGGTGTCAGGTCCGCTGCCTGCTGCAGGGCGTCGTGCACTTTGTCTCTGTGCGCCCTGAGATCAGGGTACGGCAGAGAGGCGGGTTGCCAGTACCGGGTGCACAGATAGAAGCACCCTCCCGGCTTTGGGGTGGCCAGCACAGGCTTCCCACGGAGGCGAATGCTGAAGGGTGCTGGCGTTCGCTAACGGGACAGGCTGGAGGAAGAAGGCCGCAAGGAGTGGAGTCTTGAAGGGAAGGGCGGGTCCTGCAGGTTAACAGCGGGCTGCCAGGTGCCTGAGCCACGGAGAGATTGCAGCTGGAAGAGGAGGCAGGGGCGGAGCACGAAGTGGCCTGCAGCTGTGCGGGGACAGGGGTCTCTCTGCACCCCACAGCTGCAGCAGGCAAACCCGGGCTTCTCCCCCGGCTTCCCCGATCTTCGTTAGTCACTGTCAGAGGCAGTGTGGAGTCGCTGGAGGGCATTGCGATGGGGGTGAAAGCTTCCTGGCAGGTCACCCTGGAGGATTTGGGGATTGGGTTTGGAGGCGAGAGAGCGGAGTGCTGCTCACAGGAGCCTTGAGGAGGGTCTGAATGAAGGCAGCGCCTGCGGATGGAAGTAGGGACAGACCAAACACAGTAGCGAGTGCGGCGTCGGCGCGGCTTGCCGTGGTCATGGGGAAGGGAGGCAGGTTGAGAAGAGAAGAGAGGAGTCAGAATCCTGGGCTTTTCTCTCAGGTTTGGGTTACTGAGAGCAGCCATGAAAAGGGACATGGGAGACGCTCAGCTACTCCAGAGCCAGGAAAGGTCAGAGCAGACAGCCTTGGAAGGTCGGGGGTCAGGGCAGCCACGGGGCCTGCGGGCAGCGGACTCTGACCATCCCCGTGTGACTCTTACAGACACCCCAAATCCGGAACGCGTCAGGTTGCCCGGCTTTGGTTGTCCCATGGTTTTACTGCCACCATAAGCTGTGGCAGTGGGGGCGCTGTGATGGCACCCCCGCCAGAACCCCAGGTCAGCAGGTCAGTGTCCCAAGGGAAATGGTGTAGTTCTCGGAAGAAGCAGGGGGCCATCCAGAGGAGCGAAATCGTTGGCACAGTTTTGCACACGGTGGGGGCCTCCGTGGCAATTCTGAGGAATTAGAACGTCTGCTCAAGGTTTACAGAGACGTGGCGTTCAGGGCAACAGTAGGATTCTGTCTAAAAAGCAGGAGGAATCGAAGGTAAGACTCAAGGAGACCTTCAAAATAATTCCTTGGAATGCCGCCTCTCCCACCCGCTTCCTTTGCCTGAAACTAAATTTTGACTCCAACCTGGGAGTCCGCCAACCTTTCCATCCCTCGCCTTCCTCTGCCACCGAGTGGCGTGGGCCCTGTAAGGCGCCGTCCTCCTTCTCCTGGAAAACAGCACTGACCCCACGTCACCTTTCCCTTCGCAGGCAGGAGGCAGCACGGGGCTCCTGATGGACTTGGCCGCCAACGAGAAGGCAGTTCACGCGGACTTCTTTAACGGTGAGGATGCTGGGATCGGGGGTTCCCGTCTTAATCTGAGTGTTCCTTTTGTATGTCGTACAGTGGAAGGCCTTGCGACGTGACGGGTCCTGGAACAGGAAAGCCCAGACGCAGGCCATTCTCAGCGCGCAGTGCAGTTTGTGTTAGCGCCGGCAGCCAGCCCTGTTTCTCGAGACAGCGTCGTGTGAAATGGCTCCCAGTCTGCACTCCAGTAGTCGAGCTTGAGCTGTGGCCGCGCCTTTGTCCCCCTGAACCTGTCGCAGAGGCCGGTCTGTGGCTGGTGACCCGGGACGCGGGTGGAGGAGGCCCGCCGGGCTTTCTCCCCTCTGCTGTCAGGGGACGGCTGGCTTTCCTTCCTTTCCTGCGTGCCGCTGGGTTCTGGGCTCTTGGCTCCCTTCGCAGTGACAGCCAGCTTTCCCCACGCTTTTCTCTGAAAGCAGGACTCCTTTGTGTTGAAGAGCTTTCGCGCTGCTTCCCAAGAGCATGGATGGCAAGCAGTGGAAAACCGAGTTGTGTGACACGGTCCCACAGGCTGAGGGTTATTTCCCTTGCTGTCTTCTGATTTCCTGAGGCCTTGTTCCTACAGATTATATTCTTACTAAGGGTTCAAATCATGAACGGGAGCACAAGACAAGTCTCGTTAGGAGACTGACATCCTTCTTTCGTCCAAGGTGCCTGCCACTACAAAGAACTGTCGCTAGTTGGTGGCAGCTGGGACGCCACCAGGCCACACTGGTCTGATGCGTCCGATCCCCCCTGGAGCCCGAGTCCGTGTTAGTTGATGTGGCATCTTTTCGGCAAGTCGTTGTCTGAAAAGAGAAGCCGGTAAGGTCTCCAGAGCCACCGTGGGAAAGCCCTCACTCCGGCAGGGCGGGCGGTGTCTGATGCCTCCCGACCCACTCCCACACGTGATGATCTCCTTCAAGGTCCCACGCGTCCTCTGCATTTGCAGACTGTTGGCTGCGTTCTAGAGTTCCAGCTCCTGTGGTTTCTGAAAACAGCCCTCTAGTTCTGCCTGAAGGGCATCGGGGAGGGACCTTGGCTGCCCTGCGGAGGGAGCATGAGCAGCACGCGCAGTGTGGGGCCTGCCTCCTCCTGGGTCAGGGCTGGAAAGGGAAAGAACACAGGAGAACTTCGTGCCGCATCTGTCTGCCCACCAAGAGAGCTCATGAGATGCGTGCTGCTCATCAGGTTGTGGCAGCCCCGTGTGTTCAGGAGGCCACTTACTGTGAGAAGGCCACGAGTGCTTTGGATAGAGTTTCTCCGGAGTCTTTCTTGCTCCTGAGCACTGGGGTTCAGACCGTGAACAAGGCTTGCGCTCTTCACTCACTGTGTTTGATAAAGTAGGGGAGCATTAGATAAGGCGGCCCGCAGGGACAGCCACGACGAGAGCCCTGGCCGAGGTGGGTGGCCTTGTTTCTAGGAGCACATCAGAGGGCAGTGTCTTGAGGGGGTGGGGGGCCTGGGAGGAGTTAGCTGGGGCTGGGGGCTGGGGAGAAAGTGCACGGAGCTGTAGGACCACAGCCTAGCCCCGCTGCGGTGGGACCACCCGCGTCAGTGCTGAGCAGAGGTGGTCGGGCCACCGCCCGCCCTGACGGCCTGTGACAGCTGGCATGTGGAGACAGCACCGGGGCCTTCCACTCGCCTCCTTCCAGCTCAGTGTTTATCCTGCACAGTTGGAACTCGTGGGACTATGAGTAGACCCTCAGTTTTTCTTTCCCCGTCGTGAGATCAGGGCATGCCTGTGGTAGATGGTTTAGGAACTCCGTAGAGAAGTAAATAGAAGGGCACAGTGACCCTGAGTGCCACCCATCCCAGTAAATAGCACGCTGTGAGTGTGTGGCCCTTCTTCCAGTGGGAGGGGCTCGGACCGTGTCTCAAGTGTGACCACTGGTTGGACTCCCTTAAAGACAGCCACTCTTGCATGGCCCAGTTCTTCTAGCACCTTCCTCCCGCCTGCCCTCTGCATTTTCATGCTTGCTTGGGAGCTTGTGCGTGCCAGCCTTCCCGCTGCCTCACCTCCGCCTCACCTCTGCCCCCATGCATTTTCTTAAGATGTCACCTAAATAGAAGATTGGAGATGCCTTCTGCACCGCTCTGTGCCCTTGGATGGAGTGACCTCTGCTGGATAAAATCGAGTCTGTCATGGGAAAAGTCCTTTATTTAGGTTGTTTACTGCTCTTTCTTTGTTCTGAATGACTATGTAATTGATTTTGAAGTTATTTTCTCAATTGTTTACCTTGGGTGCCCCATTAATAATGTGGTTTTGTTCGTTTACGTAGATTTTGAAGATCTGTTTGATGATGATGATATCCAGTGAGACGCCGTCCAGCGGTGCGTGTGGTCGTGTGTGTTACGAGGTGGCGGAGCTCCTCGGGGACAATTTCAGATGGTCCTAAAGAACTCGTGGACATTACTTGAAATTAGGAGATGGTTAGCCAAGAAGGAGGAGGATGGTTTTAACTCTCTGCATGAAGCCCGCTAGTCTCTCAATGTGACTAACTTCTGTCCTTCAATTAAAAAGTGATGCCATCATTTTCAGGGTAATTTTAATTCTTGGATTTTCGAGCAGATCTTACAATCCCTAAAAGCCTCTGTGTATATGTGTGGGTGCATGTGTGTGTTGACATAGCGAGTGAAACTGTTCATCAGCTTATAAATACACTGTGTGCTTTTTTTCCCCTGAACGCAGGATTGAGTAATTGGGAAGCTCACAGCCTGTGAATCGGTGTTCGTGTTAGATCAGTAAGCAGTGCGGCGCGTGCAGGGCCCCCCTCGTGGCGCTCTGTGAAGGCCTTACTCTGGTGGGCAGGTGTGCCTGGCACATCCCCGACCACAGTCGGGCCTCGCGTCACCTGCCTCAGCCCCCGAGCGGTTGCGTCCCGAGGCCTGAGGCTCGAAGACTCAGGACGACTAGACAGTGACCCTGACAGAGGTGCCTTCCTTGTGAGAAATGTGTAGGTTGGGCCGTTCCAAGG
>CM052883.1:171683312-171705689 GCA_028534135.1 Potos flavus
AGCCCCGGGTTCTAGAGTTAGGCCGGGCACCTGCCGACCTCTGCCCCCCCCCCCCCCCCCCCCAGAGAATGCGCCGAACAGCGTCACCCTGATGGCCCGAAGCCGGAGGAGACCTCAGCTTTGCTGCATTCTTGCGAGTGGTGTGCGGGTTTCCAGTCGGTCATTCAGACCGTGCTCCTGCCCTGAGGCCACCACAGCCAAGACCCTGGGGGCACCAGTCTGGCAAGCTTCCCTGGGCCGGAGCGAGGGCAGGGTCATGGCCCAGTGTCCCTGCCAAGACGGGACAGACGTGCTCTGCAGAGTAGGAAACCCCTCCCCCTGGGGCTCGGCTGCCTCTGTGTCCCAGGCTCAGAGGGTCGGGCTTCCCCGCAGGGGAGCTGCACACCGTCAGCATTCTGAGAGCGGCTTTCGCAGGTTTAACTTCATTCACGAGCAGTTTTTACCGTTTCCTAAGTGGGGTCCACAGAACAGGCCCACGGGGGTCCATGGGGATCACCAGGTATTGGGGTGAATTCTTTGGTGGTTACCCTACGGTCCCCGTCCGTCGAGGTTTACAGCAGAGTACTGCGAGCCTTGTGCTGCACTGTGTCAGGGCCGGCCCTGGCTCGGCCCCGCAGTGCCCCCTGTGTCGCGTGTCCCTGAGGAGCTCTGGGCCCCGCCCAAACACCTTGCTTCTTGGGCCTCTGTTCCTTGTCAACAGACAAGGCCCTCGGTCCCTGAGGTGCCCCCTGGTTCTTGGATCTGTGCTCTTCAGCAGGAGGGAGTGACCGAGGTGAAGGAAGGAGAACGACGCACAGGAGCTCGATGGCACAGTGGCCCCAGTGAGGAGCTGGCGTGAGGACCCCACAGGGCTCTGTGTGGGCCTTAGGATTCCAGACTCGTGGTGCAGGCAGCTCTGTGAATGGTAATCCCGTGCGTGTTGCACGTGGTGAGACCTAGTTAAGCACCTGCAGCGTCCTGGGGACTGTGAGGCCCCCTCCCCTCGCTCCCATCGCCGCGCCGGGGCCTGCCCCGTGAGGGCAAGGCGAGGGCGTTGGGACACACAGCGGCTTCCGCTTATTGCTGGGCCTGTGCCGACTCCTTTGGCAAAATTTTGCCATCGTTAGTAATATATTTTTATTGATTGTGACAAACACACACTTTTCTCACTTCTTACATCTAATTGCCTTGATCACAGGGACATATGTGCCCATCTGGGCCACATTTAGAAATGCCGTGGAAGTTACGCCGCGGTTGACCCCAGGCCTGGCTGCCAGCCAAGCGGTGGGACGCGAGAAGGTGAGGCACAGCTGGCCGGAATGGCTGCCCGCTCCTCGGAGGACTGGCCGAGGGCGAGGAAGGCCTCTGGGCGTCGGGAGAAGACTCTTCCGTGAGGACGGGAGGGGGCTTACGCACCAGCGCCCTTGAGAGTGGGAGCAGGGACTCGCGGGCAGGCTGGAAGGACGGGCGAGTGGAGGGCGGCGGCTCCGGCCGCGCCTGGCTCCCTCTGCCAGGGCTTCTTTGGCCAGCTGGAAGCAGGGTTCTGATGGTGCTGGCTGTTCCTGTCCCGGTGTCCCCCCTCCTGGGGGTTGTGTCCCCGAGAAGGCCTCCAGTTGGCGCACCCACCCTTGGTCCCAGCCCCTGGGACCACTCAAACCCCTGCAGTTGGGGAAGCACCTTTCTGCAAAGGGGAAAGCGTCCGGGGGATGGCCACCGCTCCGTGGCTGTGATGGGGTCTTGGGAGAATATTCCGCTAATGTTAACTGTTGGGGAATCCTTGGGATCTGAAGCTACTGGTTCTTGGACGTGAGGATGCTAACGAGAGGGAGCCCTTTCCAGGCCTTGTGACCAACCATGTGGGGGTGGGGCTCGGGAAGCAACTGGAGGGCGAGATTGGGTCCACGTCTCACACTGTTGCAGGACTGTAGTCAGGGCCTCTGAAGGGACCGTCTCTGCTCCCAGCGCTCAGTGTCTCCTGGGCGGGGGCAGCATTCGCCCCATGCCAGCTGTGGCCCTGGCCCTCCGGTGGAGCAGAGACATGCCTGTGGCCTTTGTCAGGACTCCGGATATGGCCAGGGAGAGGGGCCGGCCTCTGAGCTCTTGCACAAACACCCGACAGCTGGGCTAAGCGCGCTTCCAAAACAAGTCACATTTTTTAAAAAGCAGCATCAGTGATTTTAGAAGTCTTACTGCTGTGAACTCCGCCTGGAGCCAGAAGGGGAAAGTGCTGAGGAGAGGTGCTCAGATAAAAAGGCTCCTTGTTTCTCAAGAGGCTGAAGACGGACACCGAGGGGCAGTCACAGAAGCGAGGCCTCGGCCAAGGGCAAAGGTGACTGAACCCCCCCACCCGCTCTGCCTCTGCCCCCTCCCGGGGCACAGGCTCAAGGGGAATGAGCAGCTTGCCCACAAGCACCTCGAGGCCTGTCTTCGCCTCCCGCATCCAGCTCAGGTCAGCGCGGGACGTCAGCCACGCAGTGAGGTCTGCAGGCGCCCATTGTGGGAATCATTGTTACCCCCAACGGGTCAGAAAAAGAGCTCCTCCTAGGTATGGCTCTGATGGCTTTCATCATGTGCGTGATTTTGGGGAGGGCATGTGATTCCCCGGGAATGACAAGTGCCCCGCAGTCCAACACGACCATCCCTTGGGGAGGTGCGGTGGCAGGGAAGTCCAGGCAGTCCCCTGACCTGCGGGTGACTGTGCACTAGAGGGACAACTTAAAACCGAGCAGTGGCTGCCACATACTAGGTGCTCAATAAAACACACAGCGGCTTCCGCTTATTTCTGGGCCTGTGCTGACTCCTTTGGCAAAATTTTGCCATCGTTAGTAATATATTTTTTTAGTAATATATTTTTATTCTATGTCTGTTAAACATAAATCAGTGGCGTTTGTTCTCCATGGTGGCTGCACCGGTTTGCATTTCCACCAGCAGCGCACGGGGGTTCCTCGTTCTCCGGGTCCTCGCCAGCACCTGCGGTTTCTTGTCGCGTCTAGCCATCCCGACAGGTGTGGGCTGGCCTCATCGTGGTTTTGATCTGCATTTTCGTGACGATCAGTGCTGCGGAGCATCTCTCCACGTGTCTCTTGGCCATCTGGATGTCTTGGGAGAGACGTCTGTTCAGGTCCTCTGTGCATTCCCTAATCAGGTGATGTGGGTGTTTTTGGGTGTTGAGTTGTATAAATTCTTTATGTATTTTGGATACTAACGCTTTATCAGATATGTCCTTTGTAAATATCTTCTCCCATTCAGAGGCTGCCCTTTCCATTTTGTTGATGGTTTCTTCCACTGTGCAAAAGCCTCTCATTTTGATGAAGTCCCAATAGTTTATTTTTGCTTTTATTTCTCTTGCTTCAGGAGACACATCTAGAAAGAAGGTGCTACATCCGATGTTGGAGAAATCACTGCTTGTCCTCTCTAGTAGCGGTTGTATGGTTTCCTGCCTCACATTTAGGTCCTGCATCCATTTTGAATTTGTTTTCGTGTGCGGTGTGAGAAGGTGGCCCAGTGTCATTCTTCTGCACGTAGCTGTCCAGTTCTCCCAGCACCATTTGTTGAAGAGACTGTCCTTGCCCCATTGCATATTCTTTCCTGTTCTGTCCCAGATTAGTTGCCCAAATCAGCAAGGGTTTATTTCTGGGCTGTACTCAGTTCCACTGATTGATGTGCCTGTTTCGGCGCCAGTACCGTACTGTTTCGATGACTACAGCTTTTTTTTTTTCTTTCAATCTCATTTATTTATTTGAGTGAGAGAGCACAGCAGGGGGAGCAGCAGAGGGAGGGGGAGAAGCAGACTCCCCGCCGAGCAGGGAGCCCCTTGTGGGACTCGATCCCAGGACCCCGGGATCATGACCTGAGCCGGAGGCAGACGCTTCACCGACTGAGCCCCCCAGGCGCCCCATGACTACAGCTTTGTAGCAGTGTTGAAATTTGGGATTGTGATGCCTCCAGCTTTGTTCTTTCTCAAGGAAGAACAGCTTTGGCTGTTCAGAGTCTTTTGTGATTCCATACAAATTGTAGTAATATTTGCTTTAGTTCTGTGAGAAACGATTCAGTAATTCCACTATTGGGTATTTTTACTCAAAGAAAATGAAAACACTAATGTGAAAAGATACATGCACCCCATGTTTATTGCAGCATTGTTTACAATAAGTGTCCGTCAACAGATGAATGGGTCAGGAAGGGTGTGTCTGTGTCTGTGTGTGTGCACGCGCACGCATGCACAATGGCATATCACTCAGCCAGAACAGAGGATGAGATCTTGCCATTTGCTACAACATGGGTGGACCTAGAGGGCATTACGTTAAGTGAAATAAGTCAGAGAAAGATGAATACCATATGATTTCACTTGTATGTGGAATCCAAAACCAAATAAATGAACAAACAAAAAGACACGGACCTGTAAACACAGAGGACACACTGGTGGGTGCCAGAGGGGAGGGGTGGGGAAGGGCAACGGGGTGATGGGGAGCGGGAGGTGCTGCTTGCTCTTCCGGAGGGGACGAAAGGCCCAGCACGCGGAACAGTCAGTGATCCTGGGTTAGTGTGTGGGGACATGGTAGCCTGAAACTAGTGTGACATCGTGTGTCAGTGACACTCAAAATGAAAATAATCTAAACAGGTAATAGTGTATCTGATACGCAAGGGACTTGGGAAATCCAAGTCCTGGGTCCTGCTGGAGAGGGGAGAAAAGCAGCCCGGAAAGGTTCTGCGCCCCGGCCCCATGTCCACCCCGCGGCACCTCGTGGGCCTCCGGCGCACGGCAGGGCAGGGGCACGGCCACGCGCACAGCCAGACCTGGGCCGCGGGGAGAGGCTGGGAAACCTGGCTTCCCACTGGGCTTCAAGCCACACCTGGCTACAGAGAGGCTGCCCTGACAGACCCCTGGCCCGGAGTCCCTGGCGGTGGGCCAGGCCAGACCTCACCAGGACCAAACGGGCCCGGCCAAACGAAACTGCTGTCCTCTCACCTCCAGAAATGTGCGGACTGCGCCGGCCCCGCCTGGAGACGGCCCGGAGGCTTCTAGGGCCTGGGCCGGACTCGAGGTCTCAGATTCCAGGTGCCAGGATGCACGCCTGCACTTTGCAGAGAGCTCCCCTTTCCTGCTCTGGGGGCGACAGGCCACGTGGCAGCCCTCCCTGCTGCCTGTCCCCACCCAGTCCATTAGGTCAGTAGATGGGGGGCGGATTGTGGCCCAGAGGCTGCCTGAGAGAAGACAGAGCCCGCGGCCAGCCAGCGGGGCCACAGCCGAGCGGCAAGGCTGTGCACTCGATGTTGGTGGGGCCAGTCCAGCCAGTGCGAGACGAGTGACAGGAAAGCAGGCCTCAGGCGGGAGGGACAAGGGATGGGGCAGCCACGGGTCTTCCGGGCCCGAGGGTCTCCAGCCCTGCCGGCTCAAGGCTCCCAGAGATGGGGCCCTCACATCAGCCCCAGGTGACTTCCTAGACCTGGGGTCCTGGGGCCCCTTGGGATCAAAGCATGGTGCAAACACATCCCATCACGGGCTGCCCACCACACGGCCCACAGGGGACAGGGGACCCGAATGTGTGCTCCACGCGCTGCCTGGTCAGGAGACAGAGGCAGATGGAGCTCACAAGGCGGTGTCACGAGGCTCCCTGGGTGGTCCTGGGACAACTGAAGTCTCTCTGGGCCTGAGCCTGTGACCCTGAGTTACACCCGGGACGGCCCCCCGTGCACGTGGCAATGCAAACTGCTAGCGCCGTGAGCACATTCGTGGGCCACGGGAGTGCTGTGTCCCTCGTCCTCGGCTTCCCCCCTTCCCTGAGTCACCGTCTGCTCGCTGCGCCCAGGGATTCGCCCCACGGCCCGCAGCTCTCAGGAGGCGCCAGACCCCGGCGCTCGGGCTCCGGCTGCGTTCTCCCTCCTAGAGATCACAGACAAGGCCAGGAGCCGGACGGTGAATTTGGAAGGAGCCACAGGAACCGTACACGGCAGACAAAGGGCCGAAGTGCTAGTATTTACCAATGCAGGGCACTCGTGCAAAATGGCGGACAGAGCCACGTGTCAGACAGGGATGGGCACCAGGGACCCAGGGGACAATTCACAGAACCAGGGGCCAGTGCAGTAAATAGTTAAAGGTACTCAAAGTCTCCCGACCTGGTAAAATGTCCAGGCATCAAGACATGACTTTGCTCACTAGAGGGGCAAACATTTAAAAAACTTTTATTTTTACCTGAAGTATAGTCGACATAGGATATCAGTGTTGGGGGTACGACCTAGTGATCGCACAGTCCTACCCACGGCTCGGTGCTCACTACGTGGGTGTGGTCCCCATCTGTCCCCACACAATGTGACAACGGTGTCATTGGCCACATTCCTGATGCTGCACCTTCCATCCCGTGACTTCCTATTTCATAACCGGAAGTTTGTGCCTCTTCGTCCCTTATTCTGTCCACCCCCACCCCGCCCCTCTGGAAACCACCAGTTTGTTCTCTGTGTTTATAGGTCTGGTGCTGCTTTTTCTTTGTTTATTCATTTTTTTTTTTTTTTTTTGGATTTCACATAAATAAGTGAAATCATATGGTAGTTGTCTTTCTCTGGTTTGTTTCACTTAGTTAATACCCTCTAGCTTCATCCAGGTCGTTGCAAATAGCAAGATCTCGTTATTTTGTATGGCTGAATGATACTCCATTGTGTGTGTGTGTGTGTGTGTGTGTGTGTGTGTGAGAGAGAGAGAGAGAGAGTGTGTGTGTGTGAGAGAGAGATGAGGTACAGAGGGGTAGGTGCTGTTATTTGACACGTTTATACCTGTTCATGTAATCTATGGAATTTACCTTTTGCTGTGTGTGTACAGATGTACATTTGGGGGAGTATATGTGTGGTGTGTGTCGGTGCCTGTGCCCCCCTCAGCCCGTGGCTGTGATGATCCACCTGGGACATGCTCACATACGCGTGTGCGTGAGCGCGCCACAGAAGGTGGAACTCACAGCCCCGTGGGGCAGGACGGTAAATCAAGGGCCTGTGGGAACAGGGTGAGGGTAGGTGCCGGCGCAGGGGTAGGCCCCAGTCGAAGGAAGCCTTCGCAGTGAGCCCCGGATGGCGAGTAGGAGAGGGAGCTTCGGGAGAGGAGCGTGGCCCAGGCGTGTGCAGGGTCTGGAGGCAGGAGGGCAGGCGGCCAGTGGGGTGGCCGCGGGAGTGGGGGAGGGGGTCCCCAGCAGCACGGGGGGTGCTGGGGTGGAGGGCAGTGCTCAAATGGCTTTCTCTCTGTCTCCTGGACCTGCCCCAAGCTGGGGTCGCACTCCACCTTCTTTGGCTCCGTGGTTTCCAGCTGAAGCAGAGAAGGAAGGTCCAGCCTCCACTGTCCAGCACCATTAAGTGATTTCACGGCTGAGTCCCCGGGGCTTGGAGAAGTTGTCAGCGTTGGGGCCTGGCCGAGACCTGTGGACGGGTGGGGGATGCCTGAGGAAGAGGGTGTGCTGGGCTCTCTTCATCCGGGGTCTGCCCTGCACAGCAGCGCTTTCTGCCCAGCGAGGACTTCGTCTCTGGTGTGGCAGGACAGAGATAAATTTGCACAAAGTCACTTGTGGGTCGGTAGGTCGAGGCTTCCCATCAGAAGGGACTTGTGTGGGACTCAGGATGATCCGTCCTAGCCGGTAGTCTTTGGATGGTGTTATTGGCTTTGTTCTGTTTGGTTTTTCTTTTTACTCTTTCAACTTTAAATTTTGTTTTGCTGAGACCTAATTTATCCTGTCGCTAGGAGGGCAGAATTCTCTGTCCCCAACCGTGCCCAGTGCAGTTAAGTAAATGTTGAAAGAACCTGCTGGAACTTTTGCTGAGACAGAAAAACAACCAAACCTGCTGTGAAAACATTTGGGACAGTTAGCTGTGTTTTTTCTCAGCATCTTGCTGATGATCTTAACAATCCCACAGGATGGCATTCACTGAAAGCCAACTTGGAGCACTGCACTTTCCATCATTACGTCCCCAGGATGTTCCAGAGAGACAGGTCATGTGCCATTTGCACGGGTAAACTGAGGCTCAGCAAGGTGACTCGCCCAGACAGGCCCTCTGAGGACAGGAAGAGCAGGGCTATGTCCTGGAGAAGTACAGCGTGGCCACCGTGCTTCGGACCCTCACCTGCGGGTCTTGGTTCTGCCCTCTGAGATGTGTGACCTGACTTCCCTGCCTGTTTCCCACCTACACAAATGAAGGTTAGAGAGATACCTAGCTCCAGACAAAAGCAATAATTTCTACTTGACAAAAGATGCCATTGAGGAATAATCAAGCAGACTAAGGAATATTATAGTACATTAACTGCTAAAGGATTCATACTCAAAATATATAAAGAGCTTCTATAAGTCAACAATAAAAACATGAACAACCTAATGAAACGTGAACAGAACATTTATAAAAGGAGGTATGCAAATGACCAGTGACCACCCGGAAAGATGTTCAAATCATCAGTCAGGGTGATAGTGATGAGATATGACCTCACACTTGGTTGAATGGCCACAGTGTAAGGTGAGTAGGCAAGGGAGCATCAGGAGAGGGAGAGGAGAGTGGCCCGGGTGTGTGCAGGGTCCGCAGGCAGGACCCTGCTGGTGGGCGTGTCCGGTCTGCCCCTTTGGGCAGTGGCTTGGTAGGGCCTTAGAAAGCGAAGCCTGCATCTGCCCTACAGACCACCTGTCTGCAAGCCTCACCTTCAGGCATTTGCCTAAGAGAGATGAGTACATGTGTGCACCAAAAGAAGAAAGAGACTTGTTCACGAGTATTCAGCAGCCTTATCTCCATGGCCCCAAGCTGGACCCCGACCCAAGCGTGCTCCACGGTGAGAAGGGACGCAGGTGGACACCGCCGCGTGGTGCCGAGACAAGGCAGCCGGGCGCAGAGGAGTCCATGATTAGGACTCCGTTCATACGAGGCCCTGGTGCAGACACAGCTCATCCGGGGGACACAGGTTAGACGATGGGGGGCGGTGGGATTGACTGGGAATGAAGGAGGGCACTTCGGTGGGGATGGAATTTTCTTTCTTGTCTGCAGCTGCTAGTTACCTGGTTGCCTTTAGTTGTCGGTACCCATCAAACCGAGCACTTAGGTCTGTGCGGCGATTATACCTCAGTTGCCCCTCAATGACTTTTTTCCAAGGGCAGTGTACACGTCTGCTCGGGCGGCCATGACCAAGCACTCATGCTGGGCAGCCTCGACAACAGAAACTTATTTTCTCAGTCTGGAGGCAGGACGTCCAAGATCAGAGTGTTGCCAGGGCTGGCTTCTGCTCAGACTGCTGTCCTTGGCGTGCAGATGGCTGTGTCCTCGTGTCCTCACGTAGCCTCGTCCCCGTGAGAGCCTGGTGTCTCCTCCTCCTTCTGTAAGGACACCAGGCCTATGGGACTGGGGACCCACTCTTAGACCTCATTTAACTTCAGCTGTATCCTCAAAGGCCCTGTCTCCAGACCCAGTCACGCGGGGGGTGCTGGGCTTCAACCTGTGAACTTGGGGCGATCAATTCAGTTCCTAACAGAGAGAGTTTTTCAAAGGGAAGAATAACACCCACCTCACGGAGTGGTTGTAAGGATTGCACAAAGGAGGTCAGGGCTGAGCGCGGAGCCCCGCCAGCACTAAATAAGAGGGGAGCTGTCATCATCACAGTTCGCTCTGGAAGGCCGTGCTGTTTTGAGTCCGTTCTTAGGGCCTGCTAACCAGGAACACGTGTGCGTCCTAGCTTGTCTGGCATAAATCACCGAGACGGGAAGGAGCACTGTATCGACTAAGGAATTCGCCTCTGCATGGGCTCCTGTTCCAAGAGCTTTTTGCTGACCGAGAGCATTGCCCTCGATTGCAGATCGGAGGACAGATGGTCATCCAAACAGATCAGGGTCTGGTCACTTTTGCCTCTCACCCTAGAAGCAAAGTGCAAGGAACTTGTTGAATCCCGGAACTGTGTTCTATGGAGAGATGTGGACATTTAAGGAAAAAGAAAGAAAACAAATAGATTTATAATTTTGCTCCAGATGTCTATACTCAGAGCCTAAATAAGAAAAGAAGCTGCCCCTGTTCCAGTCACCAGGCAGAAAACAAGAACTTTCAAGAAGTTATTTCTTTGTAAGCAACTTTGTTGCCATGTAGTTTTTTTCCTCCAAATACTTTTATTTTATTTTTTCAGTGTTCCAAGATTCATTGTTCATGTACCACACCCAGTGTTCCATGCACTACGTGCCCCCCTCAATACCCACCATATAGTTTATGTGCAGTTTGATGCACCCATTTCAAGAGTGTAGGTGGTGTTTTGGCGAATGTATGTGTCCATGTAACTCCTGTCACGTTCAAGACACAGGGCATTCCATTATCCCCAAACCCAGAACATCCCCTCCTGCTCCTCTGTCGTCAGACCCCTCCACCAGCAACATCTGACCTGCTTTCTCTAAGTAGAGCAAAGTTGTGCAATTCTAGCATCTCCTGCAAATACACTCGTACACTTTTGCATCTAGTGTATCTACTATATTTCGCTGAGGTGATATTTTCAAGACTCATCCATGCCGGCGTGTGTGTGAGCAGTTCATTTCTTATTGCTGGATAGTGTGCCATTGTAGGGCATACCGTAACTTTTTAGCCACTCGTCTACAAAAGACACGTGTATTGTTTTCAGTTTTGGGAGA
This sequence comes from Potos flavus, assembly GCA_028534135.1. NCBI lineage: Eukaryota > Metazoa > Chordata > Mammalia > Carnivora > Procyonidae > Potos > Potos flavus. The sequence goes on from CM052883.1 coordinate 171,693,905, forward strand.
CTGTGAATAAAGGGGTATTGGCATTATGTACAAGTCTTTTCGCAGTTAGGTTTCCATTTCTCTTGGTTAAATATTTAGTAGAACTGCAGGGTCACATTGGAAATGTATGTTTCGCTTTACAAGAATCTGGTAAATGCTTTTCCAAGGCGGTTGTATATGTGCGCATCTCCAGTGGGGATATAAAGCTCCAGTGATTCCACGCACTCGCCAGCATTTAACGTTGTCAGAATTTTACATAGAGCCACACAGGAGAAGGTGTAATAGTAACTATCACATTGTGCTCTTGACTCTGTTTCCCTTATGATTTATGATGGTGAGTATCTTACTCGTTTATTGGCCATTTGTATATCTTCCTTGGTGTAGTATCTATTAAAATGTTTGGCCCCCTGTTTTTGGAGGGTGCTTGTAGCCTTATCATTGATTTTTGAGGGTTTTTTTTTAAAGATTTTATTTATTTGTTTGACAGAGAGCGCAAGCGCACAAGCAAGGGAAGTGGCGGGCAGAGGGAGAGGGAGAAGCAGGTTCCCCACTGAGCAGGGAGCCTAATGCGGGACTCGATCCCAGGACCCTGGGATCATGACCTGAGCCAAAGGCAGACGCTTAACCCACTGAGCTACCTAGGCGCCCCATTTTTGAGTTCTTTGTATAGTTTGCATACAAGTCTACAAGTCCTTTGCCAGGTATGTATGATAAAAGTATCTTTCCCCCCTCTGTGGCTTGCCCTTCTTACCAGTGTCTTTGGAGGAGCGGAAGTTTTAAATTTTGGTGGAGTCTATTTTTTTCCCCTTTATTTGTTTAGTATTTTGTGGTTTTGCAATCTTCGTCTACTGCAAGATTGTGAAAATTTTCTTCCTTTTTTTTTCCTAGAAGTTATTTTATTTTTATTTATTTTTTTTTAAAGATTTTTAATTTATTTATTTGACAGAGAGAGAGATCACAAGTAGGCAGAGAAGCAGGCAGAGAGAGAGGGGGAAGCAGGCTCCCCGCTGAGTGGAGAGCCCGATGTGGGGCTTGATCCCAGGACCCCGAGATCATGACCCGAGGCGAAGGCAGAGGCTTTAACCCATTGAGCCACCCAGGTGCCCCTAGAATTTATTTTAAATCTATGATCTATTTCAAATAAACATTTATGCACAGTAAAGGCAACAGTTGAGGATCATTTTCTGTTTTCATATCAGTGTCTAGCTTGTCCAGCAATTGATTTCTATATTTGAAAGTAGTATCAATAATCAGACTATTTTGTCTTTATCACTGTTAGTTTGAAGTCAGGTAGTATCAGTCCTCCAACTTTGTTTTGCCCTTTTGATATTTTGTTGTCTCCTCTTTTGTCTTTCCGTAAAAAATTTAGAATCAGTTTGTTAATATCCACAAAATAACTCCCTGTGATTTTGAGTGGAATTGTATTGAATCAATAGGTCAGGTTGGAAAAAACTGACATCTTGACAATGGTGAGTCTTCCTATCCGTGAACATGGAATATCCCTCCATTTATCTAGCTCTCCTTTGTTTTCTTTCATCAGAAATTTTTAATTTTCCTCATATAGATTTTGTACATATTTTGTTAATGTATACCTGAGTATTTCACTTTTTTTTCCCCAAATACTTTTATTTTTTGTGTTACAAGATTCATTGTTCATGTACCACACCCAGTGCTCCTTGCAATACGTGCCCTCGTCAATACCCACTTTTGGGGGTGATAATGTAAGCAGTGATAATGTAAACAGTATTGTGTTTTCAATTTCAAATTCCACTTGTTTATTGCTGGCATATAGGAAAGAGATTTTCTTTTAAATATTGACCTTATATCTTGCAACCTTGCTGTAGTTGCTTATTAGTGCCAAGAGTTTTTTGTTGTTGATTCTTTTGGATTTTGTAGAGATGGTTGCGTCGTTTGTGAACAAAGTTTTATTTCTTCCTTCCCAATCAGGATGTCTTTTGTTTCCTTTTCTCCCCACCTTATTGAATTTGCTAGGACTTCCAGCATGATTTTGAAAAGGAGTGGTGAGAGGAGATATCCTTGTCTTGCTCCTGATCCAAGTGGGAAGGCTTCACGAAGTTTCACACCATTAAGTGTGATGTTAGATGTAGATTTCTTTCAGACATTCCCTATCAGGATGAGATCCTTTAGTTCCTAATTTACTGATAGTTTTTTTTATTATAAATGGATGTTGGATTATGAAAGATGTTTTTTCTTCACGTATTGATATGATTACATGATTTTCCTTCTTTAGCCTGTTGATTTGATGGATTATATTATTCGACCTAAAATGTTTAATTAACCTTGCATACCTGGGATAAATCCCACTTGGTTGTAGTGTGTAATTATTTTTTACATTGTTGAATCCATTTACTAATATTTTGTTGAGGATTTTTGTATCTTTGTTCACGAGAGATGAGATATTGGTCTGTCCTTTTTTGGTGATGTCTTCATCCGGTTTTGATATTAGGGTAATTCCGGCCTCATACAATGATTTAAGAAGTATCACTCTGAGAGAGATTTTAGAGAATTGGTACAGTTTATTCTTTAAAAATTTGTTAGAATTCATCAGCATCTGGGTTCAGTGTTTTCTGTTTTGAAAGGTTATCAATTATTACTTTCAATTTCGTTAAGAGATAGAGGCATATCCAGATCGTCAATTTCTTCATGTGTACGTTTTGGCAAATTGTATTTCTTAGGAATTTGGTCCATTTCATTTAGGTTACCAAGTTAATGGATATCAAGTTGTTTTAGTATTCTTTTATTATCTTTTTAAAGTCCATGGATCTGTAGTGATGTCCTCTTTGTCATTTCTGATGTTAATAATTTTTGTCCTCTCTGTTTTTCTTAGTCTGGTTAGAGGCTTATCAATTTTGTTGATCTTTTTAAGGTGACAGTGTTTGGTTTCATTGTTTTCCTCTATTGTTTTTCTGTTCTTAATTAATTTCTGCCCTAATTTTTATTATTTTTTCCTCCTGTTTACTTCAGATATAATTAGCTCTTCTTTTTCTATTTTTCTAAGATGAAACTTTAGATGATTGACTGTAGATCTTTCTTATATTCTAATATATGCCTTCAGTCCTATAAATTTCCCCCTGAGCACTACTTTCTATGCAGCCACAAATTCGGGTGAGTTGTGTTTCCATTTTCACTTAGTTCAAAATATATTTAAGTTTATTTTGAGATTTTTTCTTTAAGCCTTGTGTTATTTAGAAGTGTGTATAATATCCATGTATTTTGGGATTTTCTAGCTATCTTTCTGTTATCGATTTCTAGTTTATTCCATTGGGGGCTGAGTAGACATCGTATGGTTTCTATTATTTTAAATTTGTTAAGTGTGTTTCATAGCCCAGAATGTCGTCTGTCTTGGTGAATGTTCCAAGCGAGTTTGAGAACAACATGCTCTCTACTGTTGCTAGATGAAGTAATCTATAGATGCCAATTATATCCAATTGACTGATAGCATTGTTGAGTTCAACCGTGTCCTTACTAATTTTCAGCCAGTTGGATATGTCCATTTCTGGTAGAGAGGCGTTAAAGTCTCCAACTATAGGGGCACCTGGGTGGCTCAGTCAGCTAAGTGTCTGCCTTCGGCTCAGGTCATGATCCCAGGATCCTGGGATTGAGCCCTGCCTCAAACCCCACATCAGGCTTCCTGCTTAGTGGGGAGTCTACTTCTCCCTCTGCCCCTACTCCCTCTACTCATGTTCTCTCTCTCTCTCTCTCAAATAAATAATAAAATCTTTAAAAAACTGAAGTCTCCAACTATAATAATAATGGATTCATCTGTTTCTCCTGGCAGTTCTACCAATTTTTGTCTCCTGCAATTTGATGCTTTTCTATTTGTTGCATACACGTTAAAGATTGTTTTATCTTCTTAGGGAACTGACCCCTTTATCATATGTAATGTCTCCATCTTTGATAACTTCCCTTACTGTGAAGTCAGCTCTGTCTGAAATGAATATAGCTATTCCTACTTTCTTTTGATTAGTGTTAGCATGGATTCTCTTTCTCCATTTAATTTTAATCTATATTTTAAGTGGGATTTTTATAGACAACATATAATTGAGTTTTTTTTTTTGATGATTTTCTGACAATCTATATAATTTACTTGGTGCATTTAGACCATTGACATTCACAGTTATTATTGATATGGTTGGACAAATATCTACCATATTTGTTACTATTTTCTATTGTTCCACTTCTTTTTTGTTCCTGTTTTTGTCTTCTCTTTTTCTGCCTTTCTTTTTTTTTAATTCAAATTCAATTAGCCGACATATGGTACATCATTAGTTTTTGACGTAGTGTTCAATGACTCATCATTGCATGTAACACCCAGTGCTCATCACATCACGTGCCCTCCTTAATATTCATCACCCAGTTAACCCATCCCCCCCACCCACCTCTCTATCTGCAACCCACAGTTTGTTTCCTATAGTTCAGAATCTCTCATGGTTTGTCTCTCTCTCTGATTTCTTCCCATTCACTTTTCCCTCCCTTCCCCTATTGTCCTTTGCAGTATTCCTTATATTCCACATATCAGTGAAACCATGTGATAATTTTCTTTCTCTGCTTGACTTATTTCACTTAGCATAATCCCCTCTAGTTCCATCCATGTCAGTGCAAATGGTGGGTATTCATCCTTTCTGGTGGCAGAGTAATATTCCATTGTATATATGAACCACATCTTCTTGATCCATTCATCTGTTGAAGGGCATCTTGGCTCCTTCCACAGTTTGGCTATTGTGGACATTGCTGCTATGAACATTGGGGTACATGTGCCCCTTCTTTTCACTACATCTGTATGTTTGGGGTAAATATACAGCAGTGCAATTCCTGGGTCATAGGGTAGCTCTATTTTTAACTTCTGGAGGAACCTCCATACTGTTTTCTAGAGTAGCTATACCAACTTGCATTCCCACCAACAGTGTAAGAAGGTTCCCCTTTCTCCACATCCTCTCAATGTTTGTTGTTCCCTGTCTTGTTAATTTTACCCATTCTGACTGGTGTAAGGTGGTATCTCATTGGGGTTTTGATTTGTATTTCCCTGATGCCAAGTGATGTGGAACATTTTCTCATATGTCTGTTAGCCATTTGTATGTTTTCTTTGGAGAAGTGTCTTTTCATGTCTTCTGCCCATTTCTTGACTGGATTATTTGGTTTTTGGGTATTGAGTTTGATAAGTTCTTTATAGATCTTGGATGCCAGCCCTTTATCTGTTATGTCATTTGCAAATATCTTCTCCAGTTCTATAGGTTACCTTTTATTTTGCTGACTGTTTCCTTTGTTGTGCAGAAGCTTTTTATCTTGATGAAGTCCCAATAGTTCATTTTTGCTTTTGCTTCCCTTGCCTTTAGAGACGTGTCTTGAAAGAAGTTGCAGTGGATGAGGTCAAAGAGGTTACTGCCTGTGTTCTCCTCTAGGTTTTTTGATGGATTCCTATCTCACATTGAGGTCTTTCATCCATTTTGAGTTTATTTTTGTATGTGGTTTAAGAGAATGGTCTAGTTTCATTCTTCTGCATGTGGCAGAAGAATGACAGAAAATGTGCATTTTCCCAGCACCATTTGTTGAAGAAGCTGTCTTTTCTCCATTGGATATTCTTTCCTGCTTTGTCAAAGATTGGTTGACCATAGAGTTGAGGGTCCACTTCTGGGATCTCTATTCTGTTGCATTGGTCTGTCTGTCTCTTTTTGTGCCAGTACCATGCTGTCTTGATGACTGTGGCTTTGCGATATAGCTTAAAGTCAGACATTGTGATGCCCCCAGCTTTGGTTTTCTTTTTCAACATTCCCTGGTGATTCAGGGTCTTTTCTGGTCCCATAAATATTTTAGGATTGTTTGTTCCAGCTCTGCAAAAAATGTCAGTGTTACTTTGATAGGTATTGCATTGAATGTGTAGATTGCTCTGGGTTGCTTAGACATTTTAACAATATTTATTCTTCCAATCCATGAGCATGGAATGTTTTTCCATTTTTTTGTGTCTTCCTCAATTTCTTTCATAAGTGTTCTGTAGTCTCTAAAGTATATATCCTTTACCTCTTTGGTTGTTTATTCCCAGGTATCTTATGGTTTGGTGCTATTATAAGTGAGATTGATTCTTTAATTTCTCTTTCTTCCATCACATTGTTAGTGTATAAAAATGCAACTGATTTCTGTGCATTGATTTTATATTCTGCCATGTTGCTGAATTGCTGTATGAATTCTAGCAATTTTGGGGTGGAGTCTTTTGGATTTTCCGCATAGAGTATCATGTCATCTGTGAAGAATGAGGGTTTGACTTCTTCTTTGCCAATTTGAATAACTTTTATTTCTTTTTGTTGTCTGATTGCTGAGGCTGGGACTTCTAGTACTATGTTGAACAATAGTGGTCTATGTAAATTTTATTTATTTATTTATTTATTTATTTACTTATCTATTTATTTATAGGCAAACTATTTTTTTATTATGTTAAGTTAGTCACCATACCATCATTAGTTTTTGATGTAGTGTCCAATGATTCATTGTTTGCATGTAACACCCAGTGCTCCATGCAATACATGCCCTCCTTAATACCCATCACTGGGCTAATCCATCCCCTTAACCCCCTCCCCTTGAAAACCCCCAGTTTGTTTCCCAGAGTCCATAGTCTCTCATGGTTTGTCTCCCCCTCTGATTTCCCACTCTTCATTTTCCCCTTCCTTCTCCTAATGTCCTCCATGCTATTCCTTATGTTCCACAAATAAGTGAAACCATAGGATAATTATCTTTCTCTACTTTACTTATTTCACTTAGCATAATCCCCTCCAGTTCCATCCATGTCAGTGCAAATGGTGAGTATTCATCCTTTCTGATGGCTGAGTAATATTCCATTGTGTATATGAACCATATCCTCTTTATCCATTCATCTGTTGAAGGGCATCTTGGCTCCTTCCACAGTTTGGCTATTGTGGACATTGCTGCTATGAACATTGGGGTGCACGTGCCCCTTCTTTTCACTACATCTGTATGTTTGGGGTAAATACCCATCAGTGCAATTGCTGAGTCATAGGGTAGCTCTATTTTTAACTTTTTGAGGAACATGCACACTGTTTTCCAAAGTGGCTGTTTCAGCTTGCCTTCCCACCAACAGTGTAGAGAGGGTTCCCCTTTCTCCACATTCTTGCCAACATTTGTTGTTCCCTGTCTTGTTAATTTTAGCCATTCTGAGTGGTATAAGGTGGTATCTCAATGTGATTTTGAATTTGTGGAACATAAGGAATAGCATGGAGGACAGTAGGGGAAGGAAGGGAAAACTGAAGGGGGGAAATTGGAGAGGGAGACAAACCATGAGAGACTATGGACGCCAAGAAACACACTGAGGGTTTCAGTGGGGGGCGGGGATGGAGTAGCCAGGTGATGGGTATTAAGGAGGGCACGTGATGTGATGAGCACTGGGTGTTATATGCAACTAATGATCCATTGAATACGTCATAAAAAACTAAAGATGTACTGTGTGGTGGCTAACTTAAAATAATTTAAAAAAAGAAATATCTTTTTGGATTTAGTGTGGGCAGTGGTTCTTTAAACAAGCTGCAGAATGAAGTAACCATAAAGGAAACGACTGATAAACTAACTTTACTAAGTAAATTTAAGAACTTCTATAAATAGAAAACTTTTTAAAAAAATCAATACAAGTGCAAATGTGGAAGCCAGAAAGAGGGAGAAGATATTTGCAAATCATATAACTGGTGAATGGCTCATATCAAGAATATAGACAAAATTTCTACAGTCAGTATGAAAAAGAAAAACAATACAGTAGAAAAACTGAGAATAGCATATATATTTCCCCAAGAGGACATCCAAATTGCTGCTAATATATGAAAATCTGGTCCCATTGGCCATTGGAGAAATGAAAATGAAAGCCACAATGATATGTGGCTATATACCCACCAGAATGACTAAAATTGATGAGACAGACAATATGGCTTGTTTGTGATGATGTGCAGTAACAGGAACTCTCAGGCACTATTTTTGGGAACAAAGATTGATGTAACATTTTTTGAAAACTTGAATTATCCAAAAAGGTGAACAATTCCACTCCTAAGAATGCCCAAAGGAATTAATTAACAGCAAAAAAAACCCCAAAAAACAACAACAAAGACACACAACAACAACAAAAAACAGCAACAACAACAAAACCTCCCAAAAACAAAACAAAAAACTAAAAGTGTTTCATAACAACATTATTTTAAAAAGACAACTGGAAACAACCCAAGTGTTCATCAACAGTAAGATGGACAAATTACGGTATCTTCATTTAATGAAATTTATATAGTAATGAAAATTAAAGAACTGCTACTATATACAATCACAAGGATTAATTTCACAAACAGAATATTAGCAAAAAAAACACAAAAGAAGAAAAATTATGGTCTATTCATAGGAAGTTCACAGCAGACAAAACTAATCTGTGTGTTAGAGGGGGGCTAGGTGTTAACGTTGCAGGGCAATGACTAGAAGGAAGCAGGGGTATCGTGGAAACTGGGTAGGTTTCTTTCTGCTTGGTTTGGGGTGATCTCCCTGAGTGGATATGATTTGAGATTTTTTCTGCAGATGCATAAAATATATATCTGTTTATACTTCATGTCTCCCATTCTGTGACTAGGAAATTAGATGTCACAGCTGGAGCTCTGGGTCATCTTTTCTAGTAACAATTTCTTCCATGACCTTGGTGTCGTGAAGCAAAGCCCAAGGGAGCTCCTTCCCCTGAATGAAACCAATGCATTTGCCTCAGACCACCAAGCTGGCTCTTCTGTGAGAGAGGCCCTATCGTCAGACCTGAACCACTCCGGCCACGCCTATTCCTAATGACCCGCCATGGGGAATGCCTTGGCTATGCATTACATTATTATTTTAAACAGATCTCTCTGGCAATGGTGTTAAGGATGGCAGCCCATTTACGAGAGGTAAATGCTCATGTCTGGCCAACAGGAGACAGCAAGGCCCTGCATCTGGAGGACAGGAAGGTGGAGGTACAGTGTTTAAGACATTATTTTCTTCCAAGTTTGATCAAGATGCACAAATATCTGACTTCTCTGCCACTAAATCTCCTGGACGGCCCAGAGAACCATGATAAGTAATAGGCGGAAGACCCACCCCTGCCTTGATGCCCAGTGATTGCTCTGCCCAGTCTTCATGTGATTCAAGTCATTGTTCCTTCTCTGAACATTTATTAGGTGAAGAACATTCTTATTTGTCTATGCATTTCCCACTTAATAAACATGTGGTCCATTTAATGCTTTTAAGCAACATTGATTGAAAGAGTAAATGAATGAGTTTTTTAACATATCCAATTCCATCTGGAAGTGGAAGAAGTTTGAGGGGGTCCTCATAGTTCAGTGTCTCTCCGAGACCTCCATCCAGCCTGCAGAACACACTGTCTCCCTCCAGCACATCTTTCATATGGCTGTGTGTTTCTGGCTCAGCCTCCACAGGGCCTCCTTCACATCCTTATTTCTCAGACTGTAGATGAGGGGATTGAGCATTGGGATGACCAGCGTGTAGAAGACAGAGACCACCTTGCCCTGTTCCATGGACTCAATTGCTCCTGGCTGGGCATACATGACAAAGACAGTCCCAAAAAAGAGAGTCACTGCAGCCATGTGGGAGCCACAGGTGGAGAAGACCTTACGTCTCCCAGCTCCTGAGCGCATCCTCAGGACGGTCACTGTGATGTAGCCATAGGAGACGAGGATCACAAGTGTCATACCCACAATGATGACCCCGCAGAGGCCAAACAAGAGAAGTTCATTGATGGCTGTGTTGCCACAGGCGAGCCGGAGCAGGGGGGGGACATCGCAGAAGAAGTGGTTGATGCGGTTGGAGCCGCAGAATGGGAGGCGGAACGTGAAGCTGGTCTGCACAACAGAGTTGAGGCAGCCTCCACAGTAGGTGCCCAGAACCAGGCGAGTGCAGGCGGAGTGGCACATGGTGATGGGATAGCGCAAGGGGCTGCAGATGGCCATGAAGCGGTCATAGGCCATGACACCCAGGAGGAAGCCTTCGGTGGTGACCAGTAGGGAGAAAAAGAATAACTGGGTGGCACAGCCTGCAAAGGTGATGACCTTGGATGGGGAGAAGAAGTTGACCAGGGCATTGGGGGCAATGACAGACGAGTAGCACAAATCCAGGAAGGAGAGGTTCTTGAGGAAGAAGTACATTGGGGAGTGCAGGTGGGCATCCAGGGTGATAACCATGATCATGGTGAGGTTCCCCAGCACGGTCACCATGTACAGGGCCAGGAACACAGTGAAGAGCAGGGCCTGGGTCTCCAGGCCGCCCTCAAATCCTTCCAGCACAAAATCTTGAAAGTAAACCATGGAGAGGTTTCCATTTCTGTGGGGTGGCATGAACCTCAGTCCTCACCAGGAGAATTACAGTTCCAGTATTGGCAGACTAAGTAGGTCAACTTCCTGCCGAAGACTGTTAAAAGATAAACAACAACAAAAACAAAACCTAATTGAAGGTATAGGAGAGTTTATGGTTTAGTAAAGAATTACTAAACAAGATTCAAGATAAACACAGAGGCCCAGGGGTTTCATTACTGAGAGCTTCTTTTTCCCTTGAGACACAAGCTGGTTTTGAAGAGGAAGTCCGAGAGGCCAGGTGGCTAAGCAGTGAGATTTTTCCTGTCTTGAAGAGCTAATGCTGACAGTGGTTGCTTACTAGGGACCACCCCGGCTGCACCATAAGAGAGAGTTAAATAAGGAGTAGGTAAGCAGCTCAGCTTCTGGCCATTTCAATCACTGAAATTGTATTAAGAGGTGATCTGAGTGCTAGTGTCTCTGACACCTTGCAAAAATAAACACATCTCCAGAGGAAGATACATCATACTAGCCCTCAGTGTTATTCATAGAAGTTTTGTGTATATACTGCCAGACACACAATTCAAAAATTGAGGAGTGCCTGCAATATGAATTAAAATAACAGAAACAGAATTAAAACTCTCCAAAGTATAGGGATAGAAGGAACATTCCTCAATCTCAAAATCCATCTATGAAAAGCCCACAGCGAATATCATTCTCCATGGGGAAAAGCTGACAGCCTTCCCTTTAAGATCAGGAACACCACAAGGATGCCCACTCTCGCCACTCTTGTTCAACATAGTACTAGAAGTCCTAGCGACAGCAATCAGACAACAAAAAGAAATAAAAGGTATTCAAATGGCAAAGAAGAAGTCAAACTCTTTCTCTTCGCAGATGACGGATACTTTATATGGAAAACCCAAAAGACTCCACCCCCAAACTACTAGAACTCATACAGCAATTCAGTAATGTGGCAGGATACAAAATCAATGCACAGAAATCAGTTGCTTTCCTATACACTAACAATGAAAATATGGAAAGGGAAATTAGAGAATCGATTCCGTTTACAATAGCACCAAGAACTATAAGATACCTGGGAATAAATCTACCCAAAGAAGTAAAGGATCTGTACTCGAGGACTACAGAACACTCATGAAAGAAATTGAAGAAGACACAGAAAGGTGGCAAAGCATTCCATGCTCATGGATCGGAAGAATAAACATTGTTAAAATGTCTATACTGCCCAGAGCAATCTATACTTTCAATGCCATCCCGATCAAAATTCCACCGGCATTTTTCAAAGGGCTGGAACAAACAATCCTAAAATTTGTTTGGAACCAGAAAAGGCCCCGCATTGCTAAGGAAATGTTAAAAAAGAAAAACAAAGCTGGGGGGCATCACATTGCCTGATTTCGAGCTTTACTGCAAAGTGGTGATCACCAAGACAGCATGGTATTGGCACAAAAACAGACACATGGACCAGT
>CM052883.1:171706189-171729005 GCA_028534135.1 Potos flavus
TGGACAGGACTGGAGGAGATTATGCTGAGTGAAATAAGTCAAGCAGAGAGAGTCAACTATCATATGGTCTCACTTACGTGTGGAGCATAAGGGAAAACATGGAGGACATTGTGAGAGGGAAGGGAGGGGTGAATTGGAGGAAATCGGAGGGGCGAAGAACCATGAGAGACTGTGAACTCAGAGCAACAGACTGAGGGTTTTGGAGGGGTGGAGGTAGAGGGTTGGGCGAGCCTTGTGGTGGGTATTGAGGAGGGCATGCATTGCATGGAGCACTGGGTGTGGTACATGAACAATGAATCTTGTAACACTGAAAAAATAAAAGTATTTGGGGGAAAAAATACTAATGTCAGTTGTGTTAAGTCAAAAATACAAGTTGTAATTTGTTCGCAACCACTAAAAAAAAAAAAAAAAAAAGAGTAAACAAATGTAAAATTTCCAAGCTAATATAAAGAAAAAGTGGCACGTGTTGTGATGAGCACTGGGTGTTATATGTAACTAATGAATCATTGAACACTACATCTGGGTGTGGTGCATGCACAATGAATCTTGGAACACTGGAAAAAAAAAAAACTAATGATGTACTATACAGTGGCTAACTGAACATAATAAAAAACAATCAATAAACGATTATTTTGCCCGTATTGCATGGAGCACTGGGTGTGGTACATAAACAATGAATCTTATAACACTGAAAAATAAAATAAAAGTATTTGGGGAAAAAAAAGAATGCACAGAAAAAAAACAAACAAAAAAATAAACGATTATTTATAAAAAGTGGAATAATACTTTTTTCAATGAATGTGAAAAATGGAACAAAAGGGAAAAATAAATAGGCAAGAGAGAAAAGCACTAAAGAACACCATATGCATAAAGTCTAAATATGTCAGTATTATATGAAGGACTAAAGTGTGTTGTATAACATAAATGGGATAAAGTTTCCAGTGAAAAGTTGTGTACTAGTAGACAGGCTGAAGAAATAAAACTTAAACATTTGTTATGTAAGAGATACAAAAAACAAAGTGTTGAAAATAAAAATGATGGAAACATACACAGCAAACTCACATTGCAGCACACACACACACACACACACACACACCCCACTAGAGTTGCTATACTAATCCCAAAGCAGACTTCAAGATGGAAGCACCAACTGAGAAGAGGACACTGCACAGTGATGACGATACGTTTGGTTCACCCAGAAGATAGGCAGCCATGTTTAACATGTAAGCACCTGACCACAGAGCCTCAGTATATGCAAAGCAATCAAGGCACTTAAAAGAGAAAAATACAAATCCACAATTATGTGAGAGATTTTAACACTCTCTCTTAGAACTGATAAAACAGTCATAAAAAATGTCAAACTGGGTATGCAACGTTTAGGCATATTTTACGTTTTACATTTACGTTTTTATTTACGTTTTTTACTATTAAAAATAATAAGTATTTTTTATAGTAAATATAGTAAAATATTTACTATTTTACTATTTACGTTTACATATTTTACATAGGTTTACTGCCTACTACGTTTAGGCAATAAAATTAGTGAACATAACCTAATGGGACACGGCATCCAACAGCAGGATGTACATTTCTTTTCTTTTCTTCTCTTTTCTTTTCTCTTTTCTTTTCTAAGTTTTTATTTAAATTCCAGTTAGCTAACATATGGTGTACTATTAGTTTCAGGTGTAAAATATAGTGATTCAACACTTCCATACATCACCCTGTACTCATTACAAGTACATTCCTTCATCCCCATCATCCCATTCACCTGTCCCCCCAACCCCTCTGGTACCATCAGTTTGTTCTCTAGAGTTAAGAGTCTGTTATGCCTCTCTCCTTTTCCCCCCATGTTCATTTGTTTTGTTTCTTAAATTCCACATATGAGTGAAATCATATTATATTTGTCTTTCTCTGACTGACTTATTTCACTTAGCATAATACCCTCCATATCCATCCATGTTGTTGTAAAAGGCAACACTTCATTCTTTTTATGGCTGAGTAATATTCCATTGTGTGTGTATGCGTGTGTGCGTGTGTGTGTGTGTGTGTGTATGTGTATGTATATACCTCACATCTTCTTTATCCATTCATCAGAGGATGTACATGATTTTCAAGTTTACAAAGAACATATTCACATGTGGACTACATTCTGGACACAGAACAGCTTTCAACAAATTTCAAAAGACTGAAGGTGTATAAAATATATTTGTGTGTGTGCAATTTAAGTTAAACCAAAAGTAAATCACAAATAGAACATTTAAAAATCCTCAAGTATTTTTTAACTTAAAAAGTACTTCTAAGTAAGCCACAGATCTAAACAATAATTTTGAAATTTAAAAATTGCATAAGACGAGTCACAAAAATAGTATCTTGGATGCATCTCAGTCTGTGTTTAAAGGGAAATTTATGTTACAATTAATCCATATGTTAGAAAAGAAGAAAAGCAGGAAATCAGTATTCATCTGAAAATATTATAAAAAGATTAGTGAATGAAATCTCAAGAAAATCGAAGGGAAGAAAATAAAGAACAAAATTTATTAAATAGAAAACAGACATACACCAGAGAGATGTTATACCAAAAGGTGATTATTTGATAAGATTGATCAAATGATAGGACTGCTGAGGGATGAAGGAGAAAGGCAGCAATTACTGATGTCAGGAATGAAAGGAGGGTATCACTGAGATCCTAAAAACACGGAGTGGATTGTGGCAGAAAGTTTTCATAAACTTGAAATGTTGATGAAATTGGAAAACTACTAAAAAGATATCACCCACCACAACTGACCCCCAAAGAAGTAGAAGACCTGAAAATACCATAGTTACTGAGAAATGTAACATGTACTTTAAAATCTTTCCATGAAAAAGATTCCAGGACCTGATGGCTTTACTTGTGAAGTAAATACTGCTAAATATGACCAAATCTACCAAAATACTTAATCTTACACAAAATCTTCAAAAGAATAGAAAAGGGACAATTTTCCATGCTATTTTATGAGGCACACATAATCTTAAAGCCGAAATCTGATAGACATTATAATAAAAAAGTATGCTATTGTCAATAATAAGCATATAAGCAAATTTACCAAGCAAAATCTAATTAAGTAATTATATAAAAATAGTATGTCCACAACCATGTTGTCTGTATTCCAGGAATGCAAGATAATATTCTGAAATCAATGGACTTTACCACTGTAACAGAATAAAGAGGAAAATCATATAATCTCAATAGATACAGAAAAAGCACTTGAAAAAAAATCAATATCTAATTAAAGAGGCCCTGGTAAAGAGTAGCTATGAAAGGCTAACAGCACACATCTTTCATGGTGAAACATTGAACGCTTCCATTGAAATGGAAACAAGATAAAGTTGCCACTCTTTTTTGGGCATGCCAACCGGCACAGAAAGGTGAGACAGAGAATAGTAATCCTAAGGCTTAGAGAGAAAGAATAGGGTTAGGGTTAGGGTTAGTGGAATGCAAGTTGGTATAGCCACTTTGGAAAACAGCATGGAGGTTCCTCAAAAAATGAAAAACAAACTACATTATGACCCAGCAATTGTACTACTGGGTATTTACCCCGAAGATACAGATGTAGTGAAAAGAAGGGCCATATGCACCCCAATATTCATAGCAACAATATCCACAATAGCCAAACTGTGGAAAGAGCCAAGATGCCCTTCAACAGACGAATGGATAAAGAAGATGTGGTCCATATACAATGGAATATTTCTCAGCCATCAGAAAGGATGAATACCCACCATTTTCATCAACATGGATGGAGCTGGACGGGATTATGCTAAGTGAAATAAGTCAAGCAGAGAAAGTCAATTATCATATGGTTTCACTCATATGTGGGACATAAGGGATTTCATGGAGGACATTAGGAAGAGGAAGGGGAAAATGAAGGGGGAGAAATTGGAGTGGGAGATGAACCATGAGAGACTGTGGACTCTGAGAAACAAACCAAGGGTTTTAGAGGGGAGGGAGGTGGGGGGATGGGTTGGCCCAGTGATGGGTATTAAGTAGGGCACAGATTGCATGGAGCACTGGGTGTTATACGCAAACAATGAATCATGGAACACTACATCAAAAACTAATGTACTGTATGGTGACTCACATAACATAAAAAAAGGAAGAAAGAATAAAAAACTGTCATTGATAACAGATGGTATGATTATTTACATAGAAGATCCATGTTAAGCTACAGATAAATTATGAACATCAATATGTGAATTTAGAAGACTTGCTAAGTACAGCATCATATATAAGATTAATATTTCCATGGGCCAACAGAAAACAGCTAGTAAATGACCATTCAGCTAGCAAATGACCATTTCAGTAACCTGCAACTATCCTTTACCAAATATGTGTAAAATTTTTTTGCAAAGAACTGTTGAGAGAAACCAAAGTAGACAAGTAACATGGCAGGCTGTGCCAGGTTCCCAAACTGGCATGCTCAATATTGCATAAATGCCAATTCTCCCACACTGAACTGAGTCAGTGTGATCCCAGTGATTTTTTATTTGTGGAATCTTACAAGCTGATCCTAAGATGTGTATTGAAATGTGCAAAACCAAGTGTGTCCAAGACATTCTTGAGAAGAGAAACAGCGTGGGGGGATTTGTGCTACCAGACAGCGACTCATAAGTAGCAGTAATGAAACAGTGTTGGCGGCAGAGGATAGACTGTCTGCTGATGGAACAGAACAGAGAACCTGGAAACCAACCTTGTGCTTATCGTGACATCCAATTTGCCAAACAGTGGGAAAGTGGGAAAATCTGGGACAGTTGATAGTTGTCTGGGAAATAGTGAGATTTGGCTCTTACCTCATACTGTACACAAAAAACAATCACATGCTGAATGCAGAAAGTGTGATGGGCGTTTAGGAGGGCATGTGATGTGATGAGCACTGGGCGTTAGACACAACTGATGAATTATTGAAGACTATGTCTGAAACTAATGAGGTACTATATGTTGGCTAATTGAATTTAAATTAAAAAAAAAATAAATTTGAAAGCACAATAGTGAAGACAATACAAAGACCCTCATGGCCCCAGTGCAGGAAAGCGCCTCCCCAGTTACCTAAACAGGGAGCAAAAAGTACTAAGCATAAAGGAACTACCTTGTGGATGGAACTACATGAAAATTGAGACAGCCTTCAGAGTGCATAAAGGCAAACCACAGCTCGGGTTTGCATATACCCACATACCTTCATGTACCAAAACCATATACTTGTGGTATATGAAGGGAAAAACAACTTGTCTGCGCAACATAGAAATAATCCTTAGACAAACAAGAAAAAGAACTGAGTAGAAATACAGGCAAGAGACTGATAGAAGTGACGCACCGGGGAAAGGAGTCAAACGTGCATAACCCTGCTCATCCTCAGGAGAAAGCAAGTTCACACGTCAGTGAGGTACTCGTGCACGCCCACTGAAACGTCTGCAACGAAGCAGACCGGCCGTAACCAGTGTGTCGAGGACAGGAGCAACTCGAAGGGAGCGCAAGTGAGGGCAAGAAGTTTGGCATTTTCTACTGACGTTGAAGACACCTGGCCTTACCTGTGATTTCGCTTTCCCTCCGGAAGGTATTCACCCAGCAGAAGTGCACACACATGCACGGGAAACCAGGACGAGACTGTTCTCCACGGCGTCAATCACCAGAGCTGCAAACGGGAAGCCACACAAGGGAATCGTGGTGTATCTGCTGGCGGAGTACTAGACCACAGTAGATGGGGACAGACCGCCAGTTCGTGGAGCAGCACTGAGCACGGCAATGCCGGCCCGCGGACCACGCTGCGAATTCCACGGCCGGCTCGCGTCTCTCACTCTCAGGGCCCGGGTTTCCAAATGGCAGTTGGTGATCCCATCAGAACCCAAGTCATCCTGTTCAAAACTGCTCGCTCACATCCAGGTGGAGGATGTCACCACCACCAGCCACCCCCGATCCGGCCCATCCCCTCTTCTGCCCATCCTGGGCTGTGTCCTGCCCACCTCCAGTCACCGTCCCTGCCTCTGCCCCTCCCGTCGACTCCTGGTCCTTCTCACCTCTTGTCTGAACAGCCGCCATGGTTTGATAATGAGCTCCAGCCTGTCCGTTCCCTGCTTGGTCTCCCACACAGAGCTCCCTGTGCAGAATCATCAAACCCTCTGATCTGGTCATGTTGCTCCCTGCTGCACATGAGCGATAGCTTCCCCACCAGCTGAGGGAGCCTGGAGAGGAGCCCCGGAAGGGTCTCGCTCCAGGCCTGCCGGGCGAACTTGGCTCCAGCCGGGGCCATGCTGCTCAGCGATTCTCCGATTCTTGCATTCTGCCCGGAATGCCTGTGTACCCCCATCCACCGCGTGGGTGTGACCAGTGCTCGTCTCCCCTTGGGCTCTCCGTCACCTCTCTGATGTGACTCTTTCCTGCTTTGTGCCATCAGCTACCTGGTCATGCCCCCTCTCACTGCCTGTGTCCCATCACATGGCAGGTGTTTGTTTTCACGTCTGCTTTCCTGGAGAGCCACGAGATCCCCAGAGCTGGACGTGGTCTGCTTTATTTCTGCGTCCCCCACACAGTGGGCATGTCCCTTAGAAGCGTGGGCTCAGTAGTCTGGTGGTACTGATTTGAGTCTGAGAAATGCATTTAAGGTCATGAAGGAGCCTGGTGCTGTGATCCTCTGATTCTAATGAACACCCTTTAGTTGAAGGGTCATTTCCCTTTAGTCGAAATGACCCTGAAGCTCAAGACGGGGCTAGCCAGGGCAGGAGTGTGGTCACCAGCCGCTGAGGCAAGCCCCGAGTGCGTACTACATACCATAGCCCCATGTCTCCCTTACACACATCGTGTCCTTCAACCCCTGGCAGCCCGGAGTGGTGGCCGCCTTGACCTCACCTCTTCCAGGTGAGGGTCATGACTCCTTCAAGATCACACAGCCAGCGCCCGCTCTCCCATGGTCTCCCACGCTCCTGACCCACGTCTGTGCTGAGGATAATGAGGTGGGCACCGAGGACTCTCACCCCTCCTCATTCTGCTCTGGCTTCCCATGCAGTGAAGAGAGAGTGGGGAGGGGGCAGGGAGGCAGCGTCTGGCTGGGCGCCCCGTGTTTGGGCTGCAGGGAGCTCCTGGGTCTTGGTGGAAGCGGGGAAGAGAATGGTCTGAGCTCACCTCGGCTTCCATGTCTTGTTGCATCAGCCAGGCAGAAAGAGGCACCTGCACCGGGGGTCACTCTGCTTGGGAAGATCTTCCACCTGCACGGCTGGGACTTGGAGCCTTGAATGGCCAATTAGGTGAGCTCGTTTGTGTTCTGGCCTCTGCAGTGCGGTGGGACTCCCGGTTCCCCTGGGTCCCCTGTCACCAACCTTTGTCTGATCCCCCACCCACCTACAGGGCCAGGACCCAAAGCCCAGACGTCCCTTGGGGCCCCAGAGGGGTGAGCAGAAGAGGAGCACAGAATCTAAGAGCGGACCCTGTGGCCCTCGGCGGACTGCCCTCCCGGGGGCGGCAGGTGTGAGCTCCTGGGCCCAGAGCTGTTCCATCAGCCCCTCCCACCACCACCTTAGCTGTACCGTCCCTCTGTGAGTTCAGATGACCTATCAGGAGAAACAGTCCTCGCCGGGCCCCTCTGTGCTCCCTGGAGCAGAGCCGGACCCATGAGTGGGAGACCACCCTGAATACCTTTCTGTTCCTTGAGGGGGATCAGGTGCAGGTAGCTTTTCAAAGTTATGAAACCAGTAATGTGTTTGAAAGTTTCAAGCATTTAGAACGTGTTCTGCCCACAGCGAGGATGCCCCTCTGTTTGCCCCAGTCACTGTCCCAACTCCGTTGGAGGTCTGGCGTTTCCACGTCTACACCTGTCGGGGCAGGAGGTGGCTTGGGGGTGCCTGTGTATTTTCCTTAATTTTTTTCTTTTACAAAAATATGATTGCACCCCACACCATGTCTGCATTTTTTATCTTTTTGCCGAATGCTGTGTAATCATCACCTTTCTAAGCCAGTGACATTCTATTTCAGTATCTTCAGTGTTGTGTTGTATGGGGGACCGGGACTTACTCATCTAACTATGTGAATGGCTATTTAGGATTTTACATTTTTATTTTTGTTTTTTTAAATTTTATTTTATTTTTTCAGTGTTCCAAGATTCATTGTTCATGCACCACACCCAGTGCTCTGTGCAATATGTACCCTCCTTTTTAAAAAAATTTTTATTCTGCAAAGAGCACTTAACATAAGATTTTCTGCTTAACCAATTTTTAAGGGCCCAATACACTATTGTTTGTGGGCTCCGTGTACAGCCCATCTCCACAAAGCTTACTCCTCTTGTTTGACTGAGATTTATGCCTGTTCGTTAACAGCTCCACCGCCCCGCCCCTGGCAACCGCCATTCCACTGTTGGACTCTGTGGGCTCGACTATTTTGGGTAACTCATCCGCATGGAATGGTACAATGTTTGTCCTTCTGTGATTGGCTTATTCCGCTTAGCATAATGTCCTCGAGGTCCGTTCATGTCTTCATGTGTTACAAAGTTTCCTTCTTCTTAAAGGCCAAATAGTAAGTATTCCGCCGTGTATAAACCATGGTGTATTTCTCCCCTCATGTGTCCGTGGCCAGCTGTGTCTCTGCCGCATCTTGGCCGTTGTGAGCAGTGCTGCTCGGGGTCTGGGGGAGCAGACCTCTTCCACATTCTGATTCAAGTTCTTTCCGTGCTCACTCAGAAAGGGGACTCCTGGTTCCTACAGTGGTTCCATTTTTAATTTGTTGAGAAACTTCTATACTTTTTCCACAGCAGCTGCACTATTTTCCAGTCCCACCAACTGTGCATGTGTTCCAATTTCCCCACATCCTTTCCTGTGTGTGTTTTCTTTTTTTTTCCAAAGATTTTATTTATTTATGTGTCAGAGACAGAGACAGCGCATGGGCAGGGGGAGGGGCAGGCAAGGGGAGAGGGACAAACAGACTCCTTGCTGAATGGGGAGCTGGACATGGGGTCGGTCCCAGGATGCTGAGATCATGACCTGAGCCGAAGTCAGATGTGTAACCGACTGAGCCACCCAGGCGCCCCTGTTTTCTTGCTATAGCAGCCATCCTAAAGTGGTCCCGCATTGTGGTCTTGATTCGCATTTCCCTGACGTTGAGTGACGCAGAGCATTTATGTTATGGTCTGTTGGCCATTTGTTTATCTTCTTCAGAGAAATGTCTGTTCAAGTCCTTAACCCATTTTTAATTGGGTCCTTAGTTTTTATTCTTTAAATTTGGAGTTGTAGGAATTGCTTACATGTGGAGATTAATCCCTCATCAGATACATGGTTTGCAAATATTTTCTCCTTTTCTGTAGGTTGGTTTTTCATGCTATTGAATGTTTCCTTTGCTGGGAAGAAGCTTTTTAGTTTGCTAGAGTCCCACTTGTTTGTTTTTTGTTCTGTTCATGTGCCAAGACAAATGACGTGAAGCTTCTTGTGTTTTCTTTTAGGAGTTTTACAGACTGGGGTCCTATGTTTAAGACTTTAATCCATTTTTAGTTTAGTATAAAATAAGGGCCTAATTTCATTCTTTTGCATGTGGATATCTAATTTTCCCAGCATCATTTGTTGGAGAAACTGTTCTTTCCTTAGTGTGTATTCTTGTACAAAATGCCAAAGATCAATTAAACATACCTAAATGGATTTATATCTTGGCTCTCTATCCTGTTCATTGATCTATGTATCTGTCTGTATGCTGATATCGTACTGTTTTGATTATTTGATTATGATACATTTTGAAATAAGAAAGTGTGATACTTCCAGCTTTGTTTTTCTTTCTTCGTTTTTCTTTTAAGGTTGATTTCATGGTCATTTGTAGTTCCATATGAATTTTAAAATTGTTTTTCTATTTTTGTAAAAAATGCCATTGAGGTGGGTTTTTTTGAAGTATAATGAACATACAGTGTTATGTTATTTTCAGGTGTATGAGATAATGATTCAACAATTGTATACATGACTCAGTGCTCATCACAATAAGTGTACTCTTAATCCCCATCACCTATTTCAGTCATCACCCAACCACCTCTCCTCTGTAACCATCAGTTTGTTCTCTATATTTAAGAGTCTGTTTTTTCCTTTTTCTATTTTTTCTTTGTTTTGTTTCTTAAATGCCACATATGAGTGATATCATATAGTATTTTTCTTTCTCTGACTTATTTCACTTGGCAATATACCCTCTAGATCGGTCCATGTTTTATAAATGTCAAGATTTCAATCTTTTTTATGACTGAGCAGTATTCAGCCATATATATCTATACCGCTTCTCCTCCCCCTCCTCCTCCCCCTCCTCCTCCTCCTCCTCCTCCTTCTTCTTCTTTTAAGATTTTATTTATTTGTTTGACAGAGAGAGACACAGTGAGAGGGAAAACAAGCAGAGGAAGGGGGAGAGGGAGAAGCAGGCTTCTCACTGAGTAGGGAGCCCGATGTGGAGCTTGATCCCAGGACCCTGTGATCATGACCTGAGCCAAAGGCAGACGCTTAGCCCACTGAGCCACCCAGGCGCCCCATACCACATCTTCTTTAGCCACTCATCTATAGACAGATACTTCCGTATCTTGACTGTTGTAAACAATACTGCAATAAACATGGGGTGCTTATATCATTTTGAATTTGTATTTTCATTTTTGGGGGGTAAATACCCAGTAGTGGAATTACTGATCATTTGGCAATTCTATTTTTAATTTTTTGAGAAACCTTCATATTGTTTTCCACAGTGGTTCACCAATACAACAACCATGGATAGACCTACAAAGTACAATGCTAAGTGAAATAAGTCAGACAGAGAAAGACAGATACCGTAGGATTCACTAATGTGTAGAATTTAAGAACCAAAACAAATGAACAGTTTTGTAATATATTTTAAAATCTGAGATTGTGATACCTCCAGTTTTGTTCTTCTTTTTCAGATTTGCTTTGCCTATTTAAGGCCTTTTGTGGTTCCATAAATATTAGGGATTATTTGTTTTAGTTCTGCAAAAAATACTGTTGATATTTTGATAGAGATTGCATTAAATCTGTACATTGCTTTGGGTAGTTTGGACATTTTAACAATATTTGTTCTTCCAATCCATCTTTTCATTTCTTTGTGTCATCTTTAATCATTTTCATCTAGATATGTCTCCTTTGGCAAGGGAAACAAAAGGGAAACTATTGGGGCTACACAACAGCTTTTTCACAGCAAAGGAAACCATCAACAAAGCAAACAGACAACCAGCATAATCTCTTCCAGTCCCGTCCATGTTGATACAAAAGATTATGCTGAGTGAAATAAGTCAAGCAGAGTCAGTTATCATATGGTTTCACTTATATGTGGAGCATAAGGAAAAACATGGAGGACATTGGGAGAAGGAAAGGAAGGATGAACTGGGGGAAATCGGAGGGGGAGATGAACCATGAGAGACTGTGGACGCTGAGATACAAACTGAGGGTTTTGGAAGGGAGGGGGTGGGGGGTTGGGCAAGCCTGGTGGTGGGTATTGAGGAGGGCACATATTGCATGGAACACTGGGTGTGGTGCATGAACAGTGAATCTTGGAACACTGAAAAAATAAAATAAAATTTGAAAAAAAAGGAACAAAAAAAAAATAGAAAAAAAGCAAACAGACAACCCACTGAATGGGAGATGATATTTGCAAATGATGTATCCAATAAGGGGTTAATAACCAAAATATATAAAGAACTTACACAACTTAACACACACAAAAAAAAAAAGAAAGAAAGAAAGAAAGAAAGAAAGAAAGAAAGAAAGAAGAAAAAAGAAAAGAAAAGAGAAAAAGAAAGGAAGAACCCAGTTTAAAAATAGGCAGAGGACATGAACAGACATTTCTCCAATGAAGAACGACAGATGGCCAACAGACACATGGAAAGATGTTCAACATCACTCATCAGAGAATTAAAAATTAAAACTACAATGAGATACCACCTCACATCTATCAGAATGGCTAAAATCAACAACACAAGAAACAGCAAATGTTGATGAGGATGTGGAGCAAAAGGAACCCTCATGCACTGTTGGTAGGAATGCAAACTGGTGCAGCCACGTGGAAAAAAATATGGAGGTTCCTCAAAAAGTTAAATATAGAACTATATGATCCAGTAATTCCACTACTGAGTGTTTAACCCCCCAAAGTGAAAACACTAATTTGAAAAGATATATGCACCCCTATTTTATTGCAGCATTGCTTACAATAGATAAAATCTGGAAACAAGCCAAGTGTCTATCCATAGGTAAATGGAAAAAGATGTGGCGTAGGTATACAATGGAATATTACTCAGCCTTAAAAGAGAATGAGGTCTTGCCACTGAGATTTTGATAGATATTGCATTGGATCTGTAGATTGCTTTAGGTAGTGTGGACATTTTAACAGTATTAAATCTTTAGTAAAAACCATGTTAATATCTCATTATTAATTTTTTCACCATAGGATGTGAATAGATGTATTTTACCAAGTGAGAAGTTGCTAGAAAGTTTCATATAAATACTGGTTTAACTGTATCATCTAAGGTTTGGTATTCAGAGTTTTTAGTATCATTTAGTTTTACCTGCTTGGGTTTTCAGTATTATTTCTTCTTTGACTTGTGAGTTACGAGGATGTCTCTTAAATTTCCAGCTATTTAAGATTTTCAGTTTTATTTTTTTAACATCTATTTAATTACATTTATATCTTAATTCCTTAGTAACAAATTAATTGATAAGATATGTGTGGATTTATTTCTGGGCTCTCTATTCTGTTCCATTGATCTATGTGTCTGCTTTTAGGCCAATATCATATTGCTTCAGTTACTAACATGTTTTAATATAGTTTGAAATCAAGAAATATGATGCCTCCAGCCTTGGTCTTTTTTTAAATTTTATTTTATTTTATTTTTTATTTTTTCCCCCAAATACTTTTATTTTATTTTTTCAGTGTTACAAGATTCATTGTTTATGTACCACACCCAGTGCTCCATGCAATACGTGCCCTCCTCAATATCCACAGGCTCGCCCATCCTCCTACCCCCCTCCCCTCCAAAACCCTCAGTCCATTGCTCTGAGTTCACAGTCTCTCATGGTTCTTTGCCCCTCCGATTTCCTCCAATTCATCCCTCCCTTCCCTCTCACAATGTCCTCCATGTTTTTCCTTATGCTCCACACGTAAGTGAGACCATATGATAATTGACTCTCTCCGCTTGACTTATTTCACTCAACATAATCTCTTCCAGTCCAGTCCATGTTAAAATAAAAGTTGGGTTCTTCTTAAGATTGCTATAGCTCTTCAGAGTCTTTTGTTGTCTCCATATGCATTTAAAAATTATGTTTCTATTTCTGCGAAAAATGCCACTGGAATTTTATTAGGGATTACATTGAATCTGTAGATGACTTTGGGTAGTATAGACATTTGAACAATATTAGTTCTTCCAATCTATAAATACAGAATATTCCATTTATTTGTCTTCTTCAATTTATATTATCAATGTATTATAGTTTTCAATGTATGAATCTTTCATCTCCTTGATTAAATTTATTCCTAAGTATTTTATTCTTTTGATGCAATTGTAAATGGGGTTGTTTTCTTAATTTTTCTTCTGGTAATCTGTTATTAGTGTATACAAACACAACTGGTTTTTGGTTTATTGATTTTGTGTCCTGCAACTTTACTAATTTATTCATTAGTTTTAACAGTTTTTCATGGAGTCTTTAGGTTTTCCATGTACAAAATCATGTCATCTGCAAATAGTGACCATTTGCTTCTTCTTTTTTTCCCAATTTGGATGTCTTTTATTTATTTTGCTTATCTAATTGCTCTGGCTAGGATTTCCAGTACTATGTTGAATAAAAGTGGTGAGAGTGGACATCCTTGTCTTGTTCCTGTTCTTAAAGGAAAAGCTTTCAGCTTTTCACCACTGAGAATGAAATTAGCTGTGAGTGTGTCATATATGACCTTTATTATGTTGAGGTGCATTACCCCTATGCCCAGTGTGTTGAGAGTTTTTATCATGAATCAATGTTGAACTTTGTAAAATACATTTTCTGCATCTATTGAGATGGTCATATAATTTTTACTCTTTGTTTTGTTAACATTGGGCCTCACATTGATTGATTTGCAGATGTTGAACCATCCTTGCATCCCTGGAATAAACCCTACTTGATGGACTATAGTACATGATTCTTTGAATGTATTTTTGAATTTGGTTTGCTAGTATTTTCTTGAGGATTTTTGCATATATGTTCATTAGGGATAATGGCCTATAATTTTGTTTTCTTGTAGTGTTCTTGTCTGGTTTTGGTATCAAGGTGATGCTGAGCTTGTGAAATGATTTTAGAAGTGTTCCCTCTTCTACTTTTGGAAGAGTTTGAGAAAGGTTGGTATTAATTCTTCTTTAAATTTTTGGTAGAATTCACTAAATATATTTTTTTTTGCTTGGTAAGTCTGACTAAAGCTTGGTCTAGAGAGGAGTTCTGGTCCAAGATGGTATCATAGGAGGCTCCTGAACTCACCTCCTCCCACAGATGCATTGAATCTACAGCTATACATGAAACAAATCTCTGAAATAAATGCAGAAACTAGCTGAGTGACTTCTACACATCAGATGAATAAGGAAATACACACAGGAAATGGGCAGGAAAGGCTGATATACACTCTCACCATAAGTCCCACCCCTGCAAAAATAACACAGATTTGCAAAGGAGCTCACAATTCTGATTCTCCCTGAGAAGTAAATGGTTTGTACTCAACATCTAGCACTCCAGAGTTTAAGAATTCCATATAAGGCATGGCTACATCCCTACACAGGCCTTATAAGAGATGTTAAATGGACCTCTTCAAGCTGAAATGAAAGGATGCTAATTAGTAACAGGAAGACATAAGAAAATATAAATCTTACTGGTAATGTAAATACACTAGTTAATCTCAGAATACTCTGATGGTGTAATGGTGATAGGTAAATCACCTATAAATTTAGTTTGAAGGTTCAAAGACAAAAGTATCTAAAATAACTATAACTATAATAATTTATTAGTAGATACACAAGAAAAAATGCAAATTATGACATCAAATTTATACGTGACTAATGAATCATTGAACACTACATCAAAAACTAATGATATGCTATATGTTGGCTAATTGAACGTAAAAAAAACCAAAAAGACCCAAAAATGTAGGTGGAAGAGAGTAAAAATGAAAAGCTTTAGTATGCATGCAAAGTTAACTTATTATCAGCTTAAAATATACTGTTATAAATATAAGATGTTTAATGTAAACCTCATTGTAACCACAAAGCAAAAGCTTATAGTAGATACATAGACGATAAAGGGAAAGGAATCTAACTACATCACAACAGAAAAATACCCATCACAAAGGAAGAGATGAAGAACGGAATTACAGAGCAGCCAGAAAATAACAAAAATCACAATAGTAAGTCTATACCTATAAATAATTACTTCATTTTTTCCTTTTTTTTTTTAAATTTTATTCTATTTTTTCAGTGTTCCAAGATTCATTGTTCAAGCACCACACCCAGTGCTCCATGCAATACGTACCCTCCTCCATACCCACCACCAGGCTCACCCAGCCCGCGACCCCCCTTTCCTCCAAAACCCTCAGTTTGCTTCTCAGAGTCCACAGTCTCTCATGTTTCATCTCCCCCTCTGATTTCCCCCAATTCACCCTTCCAGTTACTTTAAATGTATGGTTTCACTCATGTGGAACATAAGCAATAGCATGGAGAACCGGGAAGGGAGGGAAATTTGAAAGGAGAGAAATCAGAGAAAGAGACAAACCATGAGAGAGTATAGACCCCAGGAAACAAACTGAGACTTACAGAAAGGAGAGGGTTGGGGGGGATACGGTAACCAGGTGATGGGTATTAAGGAGGGCACGTGTTGTGATGAGCACTGAGTGTTATACACAACTGATGAATTATTGAACACTACATCAAAAACTAATGATGGACTATATGCTGGCTAACTGAACACAATAAAATAAATAAATGTAAATGTACTAAATTCTCAAATCAAAAGACAGAGTGGATGAATGATAAAATGATGATAAAAAAATATACAAAATAACTATATGATGTCCTCAAGGCTTCCTTCAGCTAAAGCTACATACACACTGACACACACTGACTGAGAGTGAAGGGATGGACAAATTAGCCCATACAAATGGAAACCAAAAGAAAACAGCTGTAGTTCTACTTATTTCCAACAAAATAGACTTTAAGCCAAAGACTGTAATAACACAAAGAAGGTCATTATGTAATAATAAAAAGGTCAATCCATTGAATATATAGACCACATCTTCTTTTACATTCATCTGTTGAAGGACATCTCTGCTCTTTCCACAGTTTGGCTATTTGGGACATTGTTGCTGTTAAAATTGGGGTACATATGGCCCTTCTTTTCACTACACCTGTATCTTTGGGATAAATACCCAGTAGTACAATTGCTGAGTCATAGGGTAGCTCTATTTTTAATTTCTTGAGGAATCTCCACACTGTTTTCCAAAGTGGCTGCACTAACTTGCATTCCCACCAACAGTATAAGAGGGCTCCCCTTTATCCACATCCTCTCCAACATTTGTTATTTCTTGCCTTGTTAATTTTTGCCATTCTAACTGATGTAAGGTGGTATCTCAATGTGTTTATTTAAATTTAATTTTATTTTTTCAGTGCTCCAAGATTCATTGTTTATGCACCACACCCAGTGCTCCATGCAATACATGCCCTCCTTAATGCCCACCACCAGGCTTATCCAACCCCCCACCCGCCTCCCCTCCAAAACCCTCAGTTTGTTTCTCAGAGTCCACAGTCTCTCATGCTTTGTCTCCCCCTCCGATTTCCCCCAATTCACCCTTCCTTTCCTTCTCCTAATGTCCTCCATGTTTTTCCTTATGCTCCACGCATAAGTGAGACCATAGGATAATTGACTCTCTCTGCTTGACTTATTTCACTTGGCATAATCTCTTCCAGTCCTGTCCATGATGATACAAAAGTTGGGTATTCATCCTTTCTGATGGAGGCATAATATTCCATTGTCTATATGGACCATATCTTCTTGATCCATTCGTCTGTTGAAGGGCCTCTTGGCTCTTTCCACAGTTTGGCGATTGTGGCCATTGCTGCTATGAACATTGGGGTACATGCGGCCCTTCTTTTCACTGCATCTGTATCTTTGGGGTAAATACCCAGTAGTGCAATGGCAGGGTCATAGGGTAGCTCTATTTTTAATTTCTTGAGGAATCTCCACACTGTTTTCCAAAGTGGCTGCACCAACTTGCATTCCCACCAACAGTGGAAGAGGGTTCCCCTTTCTCCACATCCTCTCCAACACTTGTCGTTTGCTGTCTTATTGATTTTGGCCATTCTAACTGGTATAAGGTGGCATCTCATTGTGGTTTTGATTTGAATCTCCCTGATGGCTAATGATGATGAACATTTTTTCATGTGTCTGTTAGCCATTTGTATGTCTTCTTTGGAGAAGTGTCTGTTCATATCTTCTGCCCATTTTTTTTTTATGTGATTATCCGTTTTTTGAGTGTTGAGTTTGAGGAGTTTTTTATAGATCTTGGATATCAGCCCTTTGTCTGTAGTGTCGTTTGCAAATATCTTCACAAAATCAATGCACAGAAATCAGTTGCTTTCTTATACACTAACAATGAAAATATGGAAAGGGAAATTAGAGAATCAATTGCATGTACTATAGCACCAAGAATCATAAGATACCTGGGAATAAACCTAACCAAAGAGGTAAAGGATCTGTGCTTGAGGAACTACAGAACACTCATGAAAGAAATTGAAGAAGACACAAAAAAGTGGAAAAGCATTCCATGCTCATGGATCAGAAGAATAAACATTGTTAAAATGTCTATACTGCCCAGAGCAATCTATACTTTCAATACCATCCCGAACAAAATTCCATCAGCATTTTTCAAAGTGCTGGAACCAATAATCTTAAAATTTGTATGGAACCAGAAAAGACCCCAAATTGCTAAGGAAATGTTGAAAAAGAAAAACAAAGCTGGGGGCATTACATTGCCTGATTTCAAGCTTTACTACAAAGCTGGGATCACCAAGACAGCATGGTGCTGGCACAAAAACAGACACATTCAGCTTTTAAATTCATTTTTTTGTTGGCTTTGGTAACGTTGCATTGTTATAGGAATATTCATCCTTTGCATCTAAATTTTCAGCTGGCTTAAAGCCGTTCATAATATCCCTTGTCATCTTTTTAATATTTATAAGCTCTATGTGATTTCCCTTCTCATTACCAATATTGGTTATTGATGACTTTCTCTTTCATTTTCATCTGTCTTGCTGTGCGTATATCACTTTCATTAGCCTTTATAAAGAACAAATTTTTAACTTGGTTGACCTCGATATTGAGTGTTTATTTCTGAATGAATTATTTTTTGCTCTTATAATTATTTTTTCTTTCTACTTTCTTTAGGTTAAATTTAATCTGCCAATTTATTGAAATGGCTTCCATTGTTTCCATTGAAAATACAGTTATCTGTGTTATGAAGATAGGACTGTTTTCTGTATGTGCCTTTAGATTTTCTATCTGAATCTGGTTTTCATCTCAACTGTTACATGCCTAGCTACAATGTGGTTTTTTTTTTAAAAAAAAATCCTATTTGATGTTTCATCAATTTTGAAAAACTCATCTATTATATATGTTCAAATATTGGTTCCAGATCATGCCTTCATTTTTTCATTTGATAAATTTCAATTACATATGTTAAGGCTTATTACCATATCTTCTATGTCTCATTACTTTTCCAGCATTTTTTAATCCTTTCTACTCTTCATGCTTTTAAGTACGAATATTTTCTTTTGATCTGTATTTCAGTTTACTAATTCTCTCTCTAGCTATATCTAGTCTTTGTTAATCGTATCCGTTGTATTCTTTTTTTTTTTTTTTTTAAGATTTTATTTATTTATTTGTCAGAGAGAGACAGAGAGCACAAGCAGGCAGAGTGGCAGGCAGAGGCAGAGAGAAGCAGGCTCCCTGCTGAGCTAGGAGCCCGATTCGGGACTCGATCCCAGGACCCTGGGATCATGACCTGAGCCAAAGGCAGTGGCTTAACAAACTGAGCCACCCAGGTGCCCCTCCGTTGTATTCTTAATTGCAGTGATTTTTTTTTAATTTATACTTTTAATTCCTTGAACATACTTATTTTCAAGTCCGTGTCTGAGATCTCCTATAGATACGATTCTAATGTCTACTTTTTATTTTTGTTTTATCACATTTTTGCTGAATGGCTGGTTACTTTTGATTACATGCCAGATAATAAATATTTTTCAATGCAGGGATAACTTGAGACGCTGGATAATGTTAACTCTCCTCTGAGAGAATTTCCTTTTGCTTCTACTCAGAAGTCAGAAAAACAAACCCTGACCACATTAATTCAATTAGAATCTAAGATTTTGATCTGAAAAATATTGTGAGACCTTGTGAAAGCTGGTCTACTTGAAGTTTGCTGCTACTTCTAAGATGTTGCCCTTCACACTCCCTCCTATTCATTGCCAATTTTTGCTGTCCTAGCCGCATGAGTGTGCCAGTCACATCTTAGCATCTCAGTATCAACCTTAGAAGTTGACAACTTCCTCGAGGGAGAAACCCTGAGTCTCATATGGTTTGTTTCCCTCTCTGATTTCTTCTCTTCTACCAGTCAGAATGGCAAAAATTAACAAGGCAGGAAACAACAAATGTTGGCAAGGATGTGGAGAAAAGGGAACTCTTTTACCCTGTTGGTGGGAATGTAAGCTGGTACGACCACTCTGGAAAACAGCATGGAGGTTCCTCCAGAAGTTAAGAATAGAGTTACCTTATGACCCAGCAATTGCACTAC
Organism: Potos flavus; assembly: GCA_028534135.1. Taxonomy (NCBI): domain Eukaryota; kingdom Metazoa; phylum Chordata; class Mammalia; order Carnivora; family Procyonidae; genus Potos; species Potos flavus. The sequence continues at coordinate 171,726,018 of CM052883.1, forward strand.
TGGGTATTTACTCCAAACATACAGATGTAGTGAAAAGAATGGGCACATGCACCCCAGTGTTCATAGCAGCAATGTCCACAATAGCCAAACTGGAAGGAGCTGAGATGCCCTTCAACAGATGAATGGATAAAGAAGATGTGGTCCATATACACAACGGAATATTACTCAGCCATCAGAAAGGATGAATACTTACCATTTGCATTGACATGGATGGAACTGGAGGGTATTATGCTAAGTGAAATAAGATGAGATACCCAAATTGATAAGGAAGAAGACAAACTTTCAGTATTTGCAGACAATGTGACACTCTTTGTCAAAAACCTGAAAGACTCCACCAAAAAAATTTCTAGGACTAATACAAGAATTCAGCAAAGTTGCAAGACATAAAATCAATATACAGAAATTTGTTGCATTTCTATACACCAATTATGAAGCAGCAGAAAAAGAAATCAAGGAATCAATCCAATTTACAATTGCACCAAAGCCCATAAGATACTCAGGAATAAACCTAACCAACAAGGCTTCTCAAGAGTCAGGGTTGCAGAAAAGGAGGTGGGACTGGAATGGGGTAACTGGGTGATGGGCATTAATGAGGGCACATGATATGATGAGCACTGGGTGATATACTCAACTAATGAATCATTGAACATTATACCAAAAACTAATTATGTACTATACCTTGGCTAATTGAATTTAAATTTTAAACATGTAGCATATTTTCCTTACCATTCTGAAAAGGTATGGTTTCCTTACCATTCCAATAGTTTCCTTACCATTCCTTACCATTTCTCTGAAAAGGGTAAGTTATTACATTTACTTTTGTTTTGATTTTTGATATGTTTAAACTTATACCTCATGTTTTTTCTTATATTATTATTGGTTATTTTTCTTACCTTTTTTTCTAACTAGTTTCTGTATAAATTATTGATATTTTTCCTCCACTTTTACTCTCAGTATTTCAAAATTACACATTTATTTCTATTCTTCTAGTAGCTACTCTTAAATTTTTAATACATGTTAACATTATATTTTGTATTAGTGCCTAGAGTGAATCAGAATCTCCTTCCTCAAGAAACCAAAAGCATTAATATATTCTTTCCCATATTCCACCTCTCTAAATCAACATCATTTAGCATTTTAGAACTATATTTTACTTTATTTTTTTAATTTAAATTAAATTAGTCAATATATAGTACATCATTAGTTTTTGGTGTAGTGTTCAAAGATTCATTAGTTGCATATAACACCCAGTGCTCATAACATCACGTGTCCTCCTTAATGCCCATCACCCAGTTACTCCATCCCTCCACCCACCTCCTTTTGTTTGTATGTTTCTAGGAATTTGTCCATTTCTTCCAGATTGCCTGATTTGTTGGCATATAATTTTTCATAATATTCTCATGATTATTTGTATTTCTGTGGTGTTAGTTGTGCTCTTTACTCTTTAGTTCATGATTTATTTATTTGGGTCTTTCTCTTTTCTTTTTGAAAAGTCTGGCTAAGGGGGTTATTAATTTTATTAATTCTGTCAAAGAACCAACTCCTAGTTTTGTTGATCTGTTCTGTTTGTTTCTATATCATTTATTTCTGCTCTAATCTTTATCATTTCCCTTCTGTTCCTGGCTTTAGGATTTATTTGCTATTCCTTTTCTAGCTCCTTTAGGTGTAAGAGTAGGTTGTGCGTTTGAGAGTTTTTCTGCTTCTTGAGTTAGGCCTGTATTGCAATATACTTCCCTCTAAGGACTGTCTTTGTTGCATCCCAAAGCAAAGATTGTCGTGTTTTCATTTTCATTTGCTTCCATGTGCTTTATTTCTCCTTTAATTTCCTGGTTAACCCATTCATTCTTTAGTAGGATGTTCTTTAACCACCATGTTTTTGTGGTCTTTCCATAATTTTTTTTGTGGTTGACTTCGAATTTCATAGCGTTGTGGTCTGAAAATATGCACGGTATGATCTTGATCTTTTTGTACTTGTTGAGGGCTGATTTGTGAACCAGTATGTTATCTATTCTGAAGAATGTTCCATTTGTACTCAAAAAGAATGTATTCTGCTGATTTAGGATGATATGTTCTGAATATATGTGTTAAGTCCATCTGGTCCAGTATGTCATTCAAAGCCATTATTTCCTTACTGATTTTCTGCTTAGATGATCTGTCCATTGCTGTAAGTAGGATGTTAAAGTCCCCTACTATTATTGTATTATTATCAATGAGTTTCTTTAGGCTTGTTATTAATTGATTTATAATTTGGGTGCTCCCAAGTTGGGGACATAAATATTTACAATTGTTAGATCTTCTTGATGGATAGACCCTTTAATTATAATATAATACCCTTCTTCATCTCTTGTTACAGTCTTTGTTTTAAAATCTAGTTTTTCTGATATAAGTATGGCTACGCTAGCTTTCTTTTGACATCCATTAATATGATAAATGGCTCTCAATCCCCTAACTTTCAATATGCAGGTGTCTTTAGGCTTAAAATGAGTCTTTTGGAGGCAGCGTATAGATGGGTTTTGTTTGTTATCCATTCTGATACTCTATGAATTTGATTGGAACATTTAGTCTATTTACATTAGAGTGGTTATTAAAAGATAGGAACTTATTGCCATTGTATTACCCATAAAGTTGGTATTTCTGGTGATGTTCTCTGTTCCTTTCTAGTCTTTGTTATTTTTGGTCTTTTTTCCTCCACCTAAAGAGGCCCTTTTAATATTTCTTCCAGGGCTGTTTTAGGGGTCACGAACTCCTTTAGTTTTTGTTTGCCTGGGAAACTCTTGAGTTCTCCTTCTATTCCAAATGACAGCCTTGCTGGATAAAATATTCTTTTTTTTTCCCCCAAATACTTTTATTTTATTCTTTCAGTGTTACAAGATTCATTGTTCATGTACCACACCCAGTGCTCCATGCAATACGTGCCCTCCTCAATACCCACCACCAGGCTCACCCAACCTCCCACCCCTCCCCTCCAAAACCTTCAGTTTGTTGCTC
>CM052883.1:171729505-171761665 GCA_028534135.1 Potos flavus
CCCGATTCAGCATCTTCGTCTCGGCTCCCAACAGGATCCTTAGCGAGATCCCTGTGCGTCCGGCACCACACGGCCCTGGCGGCCTCGTCCCTCCCCCTAGAGGGAACTGGAAACAGCCACACGGCCGCAGGAGAACGGAGACAGGCAGGGGCGTGGGCAGGGGGTGCCGAGGAGCGGGGACTGGTCGGGGTCTCCGGGCCCTGCCGTGCCCCAGGTCAGGGCCTGCCTGAGGACATTGCAGATGCTCAGGGGAAACTGAGTCACCGTGCCACGGCAGCTGAGGGCGCAGGTGCGTCAGATTCGAAGACCCCGTGCCGGGGGCGGGGGGTGGGGGGCTCCCAGGCAGCGTCGCCAGCCACTCCCCTCAGCTCTGCGAGCACGAGCGTACTTGGCATTGAGTTTGCAAACATCTAGTTGTGCATTTAAATATGTTTAAGGATTACGGTAAAGCTGGCTTCAGTCAACTCTAGAGCAGCAGGAACTGTATTTTCCCTGTAAAGCTGCTCTGGGGGTTTCTCTGGGGGGCAGGGAGGGGGTCACCGGGGAGGGGATGCCCCCACCCAGAAGGCTGGGCTCTCGGGGTCCTCGGGATTGTTGGGCCCGGGCGCTGAGGAGGAGGGACCCGCTGCGCCTCCCTGGGCCCCTGAGCCAGGCCTGGGACTGGAGGCTCTAGGCGGGATGGCCAGCAGCAGGCCGTCCTTGGGGCCCAGTGTCCGGGAGCCCGGTGCTTCCTGTCCTGGGACCCCGGCCGCCTCCCGAGCCTTTGGGGGCCTGGTGCAGGGCTGGCGAGCGTCCGAGGGCAGACCTGCCGCATGAAAGCCCGCCCGAGGCTGGGAGGCCGCCAGTGTGGGCTCCCCCAGTGACCGCCTTCGACAACCGGGCCTCTGCCTCACTCCTCAGGAATGCGACTCGGCCTGCACGGCCCGGCCTTGCTGCTGGGCTGGCATCACAGGACCCTCCGGGGCCAGGCCTCTCCTCCCGCCTTCCCCGCCGGCCCCCAGGGTGGGCTGGGGCACCGCCCTCGCACCGATGCCCAAGCACGGGCTTCCTGGACCGTGGGGTCAGCTTCCAAGGCACACGGCTCGGGGCCTGGCCGTCTGCAGACGCCTGCTGGACAGGGCGGGCCGATGGCCTTGCGGTCACCGCTGCTGTCAGCCGGGAGCCTCGGGCCCAGAGTCACGTCCACGACCGTGAGGAGGGCCAGGGCAGGGCCGGCAGAGACAGGCTGGCCGGGGCACAGAGGTCCCCTGGGTCCAGGGGTGAGGGGGGCCTGGAGACGCCTGCAGCAAGCTGTCCCAGGGGCTGCGGTGTTTGCAGCCGGAGGCCTGGACTCGGCCTGGTCCGAGCCCTGCACGGGCCCCGCGGGCGGTGAGAACCGAGAAGGGGGTGTGGGGTGGGGGCGCCTGGCCTGGGGCCGTCCGGGAGGCTTCCTGGAGCAGGCGCCGGGGTTCAGGGTGCCTTTGCCACGAGGCCTTGGCGGTGGGGGTGCCTCACGGGACGGCAGGACAGCGGGACGCCTCCAGTGTGCCGGGCACCCAGCAGAGTGCGTGTGAGTGCGTGTGAGCGCGTGTGAGTGCGTGTGCGCACAGCTGAGTGTGGTGGGCCTCGGCCATCACCCCTTTCAGGACGGCCTGGGAGCTTAGCAAAAATAAACATGCAATTTCCCCCCCACCCAAGTGTAGAGGCCGCCGCCGATCTATTCACACGCCCTTTAGCGAAATCTTCCTGCTTTAAAGATCGATTTTATTGTATTTCTCAAGTCCTGTGACAGGCATTTATTATTCTGTTAAAATGTACGGTATATTCTATGAGTTCTTTTGTACGTGTGATCCATTTAACATGAAAAACGTGGCTATCAGGACTAGGGTATCCTGTTCACACGGATGGGGACGAGGCCGGACGTTTCCGGGGGAGGAAAAGGCCCCGGATGCACGCCGCTTCTGCATCCTCCGGCCGGACGTGGGTGCCCCTTTCCTGGGCTGGGTGGGGGCGCCCTGAGGCCCACCTGGGCCTCTCTGCCCTCCCCCCAGGCCTCTGTCCCTTGTGGCCCCCTGCACGGAGACACAGGCGGTCCCTCCAGCCCAGGGCAGAGTGTGGATATGCGGGGCTGCGGGGCGGGGGATGAAGGAATCACCGGCATCACCGAGGCAAAGGGAGGCTCATGACGGGACAGACCAGCTGGCGCGCGCCCCGGACGCCAGTCCCGCGCCGGTCAGAGGCCCCCCGATGTCTGCCGGGCTTGGTGCCCCTGCCCCTGGGCCCACGGCCGCTGGGCCGGGCAGGCTCGGCTGAGGAACCCGGGAGATGGGGAGAGCGAGCGTGTGTGTGATGTGCGTGGACTCAGAGGCCGGCCGTGAAGGCGAAGTGGGTATGGACCCCCGGGACTCAGCGGGCAGGAGACGCACCCTGGCCGGGGGGACCCGCTTCGAGGGGACGGGGGGATCCATCCGAGAGGAGGTCTCCGTGTTCCCGGGGGCAGCTCCGAGGGGCCGCTCCAGCCCCCTTGCCCCGCTGCCCCTCCCCGGGGCTGGCCCCCCACCTCTGGGTGAGTGAGCCCAGGCCTTCAAAGGCCCGAGGAGGCTCCCAGCGCACCCCCACGGCCCGGAGCACAGAGGTTCCTTGTTTCCCTGCCCCAGGCCCTTCCTGCCACCTGCACACAGCACTCGCCAGGAAGCCCTTGGGGTTGCCAGCCCAGGGGACCCCCAGCACCGCCGCCCAGACCAGCCCCTGGCCTCACTCGGGTGCTGTGAGCCCGGCCTGCCCAGGACAGCCTCAGGCTGCTCTGGGCCGGTATTCGTGGGACTTGCAGGCGGAGAAGGGAGGCCCTTCTGGCTCCTGCAATGGCCGCCGCTGCACTGGTTTCCAGAAGCTTCTACAGAGAGACCGCCTGCTAAAGAACCAGAGAAGTGGGGACCACCGTAGCTCAGAAACAGCTGACCGGCAGAGACCCAGCCGGAACGGGAGGCCCAGGCCAGGGCGGGGCCGAGGCCAGCTCTCCAGACAGGTGTCATCGGGACGGTTCCCATCCCAGGAAACGCAGCCCCCACCCCGCCCCCGCCCCGGGGTCGACGTGGCCCCTCCCCGCCCCCATCCTGTGTTGTCTTCAGTATGTGTCCTGGGCTTGACCGCTTCTCAGCAGCTCCTCCCAGCAGCTTTACCATCAGGACAGGAAGCAAAGTCCTCACCTGTCCCCCCACCACGTCCCCAGCCCTCACCCCCCATCCTGGCCTGGTTTTCTCACCTGCGGCCATGCTGACCTCCTTGCTGTCCTTGAACACTCTAAGCACAGTGTTGCCCCAGGGCCTTTGCACTGCCGCTCATCTGTCAGGAAGGCCGTCCCTGCACACGCGCACACGCACACGCACGCACACGCACGCACACCACCCCCCCCCGCCTCCTCCTTGTCTCGCCCCACCTGCACTTAGAGCCCCAGAGCTTTGTCTCTGTTTGCCGGGCCGGTGTAGAGCCCAGGGAGGGTGGGTGTCTGGCCTGTGCGTGCCGCGGGTCCCCGAAGACACTGGTCAGAAGCTGACCTCACCCCTGCTCAGCCCAGTGGTGCGAGGGGCCGAGCCCTCTCCTACCATAAGCCAGGCTGGGCTGGGGGTGCAGGTTCTGTGGGACCCCGAAGGGAGCCGTAGCCCCGGGGAGTGGGGCGGGCCGTGCAGCTGTGTCCCGAGAGCCGGGAGGACGCTGTGTATGGGGCACAGCGGCCCGGGGGTCCCCGGTGTCCTGGGGGCTGCAGACCCCCACACACGCTGCACGGAGCCGGCAGCCCTGGGAGGCTCAGAAGACTCTGTGGGCAAAGCACGAATCACAGTTGGAAATGACATGAAAATTCATCCCTCACTTTTCGAATTTAGGACTAATAAATCTCTCTTGAGCCCACAGAGCCTCCGACTGGAAGGTGGTTCTCCGTCTCGGGGTGGGGGGGGGGGATCAGGGCCGGCTCCCTCCCGACGGTGGGCTGTCCTCCGGCGCGGCCCTCCTCCCCTCGGCTTCGGGTTAGGGTTAGGGCGCACAGATGAGTAGTGCAGGCCCAGCTCAGGGGCAACGAAGGGCAGGCAGGGCGCAGTCCCAGGGCCCCCTCCCCCCGCCCCAGGCACCGGGGGCCGATCCGGGACAGGGGAGAGGCTCGGCTCTGGGAGGCCTCCGCGGCCGTGTGTGGCCCAGCCGCTGCTTTCGCCCATCCCCCGAGGGCCGAGCTCCGGCCCTGAGGCCCCGCAGGTGTGGCCGGGCGGACAGCTGGGCTGCCGGGGATGCCTGTGGAGTGAAGTCAGCGGCCGTCCCCAGCCGCCGGCCGCGCCCCCGGCTATTTTGGGAGCTCGGAGCCCGGCCGTGGTGCTCCGCCCCCCTGAGCTCCTGCAAGTCTGCTCGGGAGTGTGGACGGCAGCCCTCTTGTCCCGCGTTTGTCCCTGGCCCAGAGCAGCCGGGCCTGGCCCGGGGGGCGGGGGCTCCCAGGCACGGGGGAGGCTGGCCTTGCGCCGGGCCCCGCAGAGGGGAGAGGCTGGCCGGGCTGTCACGGGCCACATCTCGGGCCAGCGGCTGCTTGGAGCCCTGAGCTCGTCCCCCCGGGATTGCCCTAGAGCAAGGCCCACGCTCTCTGGCAGGGCAGGTTCCGGAGGGTTCCCCCACTCCCTGTCTGTCCCTGGGAGAGGTGGTCAGGGCCGGGGAGGGCCTGCCGCTCTGAAAAGCCGGTCCTGTCTCCTTTGCCCTGCTTTGTACACACACGGGGTCGCTATAAAGAGCTGAGAAGAGTTTGTTTACTCATCCCTTATCACACGGGCAGCGGTCAGACCCCCATGTCCAGTCCTCATCTGGGTGGAGGCACAGGGAACGCTGAAAGCGAGGGGCCCCGGCTGACCCTGGCCTGGGGTGATGGCGGGATGCGTCCGGCAGGGCGATGAGGAACCAGTGGGCTTGGGCCCAGCGGGGTGTGTGGCCTTGGCCTCCAAGCCCGGCCGTCCCGGGGCACCTGCCTCACCCGTGGGCATCCCTGGGCACAGCCTGCCTCCTCTGGGTTCCTGCCAACCACCCGGGTCCCAGGCAGGTGGAATTCTCCAGAGAGCGCAGAGATCAGCCTCGAGGCTGCTGGGGCAGGGGTCGTCCCCCGGGCATCTTCTCACAGGGTGGTCCTGAGCCCAGGGAGGGCATGGCCGAGGGGCTCCCCGAAACTCCCTATAGGGTCAATGGTGCTCCCAGCAGAGTTGAGGAGCTGGGGACAAACCCAGGGGCCGGCCCTTTATCTGGGGCCGCAGCTCGTGTTATCATGGTACGGGGTCCGCCACGCCCCGCGGGGGAGCCCGAGTCGGGGCTGCGGACGAAAGTGCCTACTGACTGTGCCTCCCCTGCTAGCGAAGCCCCTCCTCCCGGCCCATACGCCTGGGTAGAGCCCAGGGCTTCGGGGTCTTTTTGGTGATTTAACATCCGGATAATTTAATATATTTTCAGTTTTAACTCATTGCTTTCCCTCCTCACACAGCATGTGAGCCATTTCCCTGTTTCTTGGAATGTGTGCGCACACATGTATGTGTGTGCATATCAGTGTCTGTGTGTGCTACATGCACGAACACACGTGAGTGCTTATGTGTGTACATGTGTCCACGTACATGCCTGTGCGTGTGCATCTCTGTGTGTGCATGCCTTGCATGTGCACGCCTGTGCGTGTGTATGCATGCCTGTGCATGTGCATGCCTGTGTGCGCATGCCTATGTGTGTGCACGCCTGTGAGTGTATGCTTGTTTGTATGTGTGTGCATGTGTGTGTGTGTTGGGGGGAGTTTCTGGTCCTGAGATGCCCCTCTCCTTCCCTCTTGAAGACATAATCCCTCTGGGCTGGGCACGTCTAGGACACGAGCAGCAATGGGCTCCGTTCCCCCCGGCACCTCTGTCCGTGAGGACCCCTGCCCCGGATCCACGTCTCCAGCCCTTCCTTCTGAGGCTGTCCCCACCAGCCTGGTTCCTGCCCCCCTTCCTGTGGGCCAAGGCCCTCCCCGGCCCCTGGTGCAACCCCCCTGGGGGCTGTGCAAGCTTGCTGGTCTGAGCTCCGGGGCGCCCTTGGTCACGGCCCCCCGGGCCCCGGCCAGAGAGGTCTGCCTCCCGGGACGCCCGCTCTGCAGGCCGGGCCGGCCAGGTGGGTAGACGCTTCTCACAGAATATCCAGGGTCCCTGCACGAGGCTCCCGTGGCCTTGGGGAGGCGTGGGGAGGAAGCAGAGACATGAGGGAAATGTCTTGGCACAGACGCCTCTTTCCCTAGGGCCGCAGACGTCCCTCCCATCCTGAGGACGACGGGGCCGGGGGAGGGGGAGGGGGGTCGTGTCTGGGTTTGGTTCCTCTTCATGAGCCCGGGGAGGGGCTGGAAGCGGGAGGTCGGAAGCCGAGGGGTGCTGGCTCTGCGCGGTGAGGCTCTCTGGAGCTCCTCACCGCCCCGCGTTCAGGCAGAGGGACCTCGGCCACCGAGGTGGCCAGTTGGCCCGGCGGGGCCCTCTGGGGGCACCCTGGCTGTCCTCTGGCCCCCGTCTGGACCTCTCTGGGGGGGGTGTGGTAAAGGGTGGCCTGCTCAGGAGCACAGGGTTCCCGGGCCCGGGGGGCCGTGGGCAGTGCGGGGGCTAATGGGCTCCGGTTGGGGCGGGGGCTGTTCTCTGCCCCCCAGGTGGGGAGGTCCAAGGCCTTGGCTCTTGGGACAGCTGTGGTCGGAGCTGACGGTTGTGTCCTCGGGCCTGGGGTCAGCGCTGCTGGGTCCTATGGACGGAAGCTGGTGTCTTGCAAGAGCGAGTCCTGAGTTCCTGCGTTGATCCTCGTTTAACGTCTGAATAAGCCTGTGAGAAGCCGAGGTCGCCTCAGAGCCCGCGTGTTCTCCCAAAGCCCTCGGAGCCCGCGTGGCCTCCCAAAGCCCTCGGAGCCCCGCGTGGCCTCCCAAAGCCCTCGGAGCCCCGCGTGGCCTCCCAAAGCCGAGCAGAGGAGCGCGAGGGCTGGGACGGGAGGCCCCTCTCCAAGGCGCCGGGGACCTGGGCACTGCCACGGCCCCAGGCCTCCCCCGGCCCCGACGCGCTCCGAGGCCTGGCGGGACAAGGGGAGCCTCGTCAGGGCTGCACGGCAGCCGGGCCGGCCCGAGCCCGTCCAAGCCACAGGGCGGAGAGGAGCAACCGGCGAAGCCAGAGCCCAGCCAAGAAAGTCTCCTTTACGCTCGAGCCAACCCGAATCCGCAGACTCGAAATAATACAGTGAGGCCGCGGGCGCAGCCCAGAGACGCCAGCGCCCCGGGCCTCCCCAAAGCCCTGCCTGGCGCAGCCCCGGGGGAGGGGGGAGGGGAGGCAGCGGGGACCCAGGGTCCCGTCCGGCTGCGGCCCCAGACTGAACCACGGTCCCCCTGCACTGCCCTTCGTCCCCACATGCCCTGGAGGCTGAGCAGCCCTCCAAACAGACTGCGCCCGGTTCCCCGGGAGAGCGGAGGCCAGCGCCGACGAGGACCCGCGGCCTTGGTGATGGCTGGCGGTGGGGGTGCAAAGGAGGGGCCTGGAGTTCTTGGCCCTGTGAAGAGGGGGGGGCCCGGGGTTGTGCCAGATGGGTGGAGGGGCCACACATGGCCTCCGGCTCCCCGGGGCTGGGGGACCTGTGCTCATCGTCAGCCTCCCAGGGACGCCGCGTCCTATCGGATGACAGGCTGCTGAGCCTCGGAGCCTCGGGACAGCTGCCCGAGCCGCTGCGTTCCAGCCGGGGACCCGCGCGCCCGAGGTCCTGGCTTTGCTCTGCGAGCTGGTGGGAGGCGCCCCGAGGGAGCGCGGGGCTGGTGCGGGCCAGCAGCGGAGTGTGAGGTCAACCCCGTTCTCTGGACCTGTCGGCAGGGTCCCCTGCCAGGCCCCCGTGAGCACAGAGCACAGGAGAGGGGACAAGGGCTCTTGGGGTGCTAGGATGGCTTGGGGTCTGAGGCTGGGCTGCTGTGGCCCGGGATGGCCGCGGCCTGAGACGCAAGTCCAGCCAAAGTTACCAGCAAGGCCTCTGGGAGCAGGCAGACCGGGGCGGGGGTGTGTTCCCCCCACCTACCAGCCGGGCAAACCTGGGGGAGCTGCTCAGCCTGTCCTGGGGAGTCCCTGCCTCGAGGGGTGCCGTGCGGTGCCCACAGGTCGCTGCTGCCCTTGGCCTCTCTGAGCCGGGCCCGGGGTGACGCAGACGGGGCGCTCGGGCGGCAGGAGCCGGGCTCGCAAAGCGCGGAAGGGAAGAGGCAGGAGGGTCTTTGGGGAGCAGGAGGGTTTGGCCGTGGCCCAGAGGGACGATGGTCCGGCAGGGAGACAGGCCGGCTCGCCACCAACGGTGCCGTCAGCTCCAGGCACCAGGAGCTTGGTCTCCGGCCACCGTCGCTGCGCGGGCCCCGCGTTGTTTAGCCGGACGTGCCGGTGTGGTCGCGCCGGGGCCGACGACCGGGGGCTGCGTCTCAGCCTCCCCGCTGCGATGATGGTGTCTTTTCTGAAAGCAGAGGGAGCCGGCCAGGGCTTCCACGATGAGCGTTCACAAGGGACGCGGGGCTCAGGAATTCACTTAAATGTGGCCGCAAGGACGAGCCGTGGCAGCCCTGTCTCGGGGATCGGGGCTGGGGCTCGGGAGACCCAGCCGTTCCCCGAGAACAGACGTTTTGAAATCCAAGTACCATGAAGTAAAAGGAAATCCATTTCCAATTACTTTTAAGCCCCAAGGTTACACCGAAGATAAGCTCCGGGAGCAGCATCGCGGACGCTGGAAGCAAGTCTCCCAGGCGGCGCCCCTGCGGCCCTGTGACCTTGGCCAGGGCGCCCCTCCCCCATGCGCCACGGCGTCCGCAGCTGCTGGGTGACCCCCGTCCCTTTGTCTCCCCCCCTCCGGACCCTGACGCTTCCTTAGCGTGTGGTGGACGTCCGGCCTAGGGGAGAAGGCCAGGGGAGAAGGGACAGAGGGCCTCGCCACCCTCAGCCTCCCGGCGGGCAGGTGGCAGTGTGGGGGGCCTGGCAGGACCGCCGTGGGTGGCAGTGACGGCGGTGTGACTCCTGGACAGATTCGGAGCTCAAAGTGGGGCTGGCCTTGGGGGAAAGTCCGTTTGGTTTACCTCAGAAATCAGCATGTCCCCTGGGGCGCCCCGGGGGCTGGGCTTCTTCAAGGTTCCTCTTGTCAGACCAGCCTCATGTAAGTGCCAACGGCCTCGCTGTACCCCCCCGCCGGGGGAATCCCTCCTGGGGGCCACCCCGGGTCCCCCGTCCGCACCCGCGTCAGCGAGTGGGGTCTCTGCTCCTCCTCGCCGCCCTGCTCTCCAAACTCTTTAAAAACACAGGGTTTGCACTTTGCTGTCTGTCGCGGGCCGTCGGGACCCGTCCCCTTCGACGTGGAAGCACGTCCTCTATAATTTGGAGCAGACAACACGGCGGGGGGTCCTGTCCCACCTGAGCCCGGCCGCAGCCGCAGCCCGTGATGAGCGGGGCTGCCCTGGGCGGGTGGGCTGCTGCTGCGATGGGGCCGATCGTGGGGCTGCGGCGACAGGGGGACCCCTGTTCTATCCCACGCCCCCTTCAGCCAGGTTCAAATTGTGGGTGTAGGCTCCCGTTTTATTTTCCATTGAGTCTCCCTTAGAGTCGCTACCGCCGCATAACCAGCCGGAACAACGTCCCCGTCGGAGACTCTGCGCCCGCGGGAAGCTCGCTCTACCCGGAGGCGACGGGCGCGTGGGGCCCCGAGACAGCGAGGCGAGAGCTGAGTGACGTCCACGAGGAGCCTGCGGGAGACCGGCGTTCTCCGGGACCGGCCCTCCGCATGTCTGGGGGACCGGGGACCGCACGCTTTGGGCACATCTTCCGTGAGCGAGGACGCAGTTTCCCCGGCACCCCGGCCTCCCGTGGCCGTCCCCCCCCCGACAGGCTCTGCCGGCTGTCCCCCCACTGCCCAGCGCCCCGCCCGGGCCCTGCTCCCCCTTGAGGCCTCTGCCATCCCCCCACCCCGACCAGGCCCCCAGGTTCCGCTCTGGCAGAGGGAGCCCACTCTGCCTGCGTCTGCGAGCTCGGCACCCCGGGTTGCCCCCTGCTCCCGCCACGCGGCCTTCTCTCCATCGCGTCTGTCCTGTTCCCCTGCGCACCCCCACACCTGACACGGGAGCCGGTGTAGACGAGGCTCTGGAAGCGCGGGGGCACCGGGATGGATGGATGGATGGAGGAAGGCACCCAGGCCAGACCCCTGGTCCCCATCCCCCCCACATATGGGGAAACAGCCTGTTTTCTGAGATACCTTTTCTGTCCCCAACCCCCTACCCTCACTCCTGCCCACCATACTCCCTGGGGTGCACTGGGCAGGGTTCCAGCTGAATTCGCAGGAGAAGAGGGGCTCTAGGGGGCCCCCACCCAGGCCACCCTGAGGAGGGCCATGTAACGTCTCATTTTCCAGAAGAGGCCAGAAGGTTTTGGGGCTCGCCCGAGCTCACAATGGCAAAGTCCCCCGTGCTCATGCACACCCCGAGCAGGGAGCAGGGCCGGGTACCCCCAGGACAGGGTGGGGGGCCCCGCCCCACTGCAGGGCCCTTTAAGCACATGCGCGTCGGCAGTTTAAAAGAATGAGCTACTTCACTCTAAGTCCCTGAAAATGGCATGCTTCTGGGTCCCCTGGGCCGCTGCCTGGACCCTGCAAGGCCGCGGGGTCCACCGTGCAGGTCATGTCCTGGAGGGGCGCCCCTGAGCCCCAGCTCTGATTTGGGGCATGTCATACGTGATAGGCCCACGGCGTTCCTTGGGGACCCTCAGAGGTGCTGGGGTCTCAAGGGCGCCCCAGGCTCCAGGGATGGCCGGAGGGCTGGGCGGGGCCTACGCGTCCTGGGCCAGTGACAGCCATGTTTGCCTTAAGTCGCGCTGGGACCCCTTTGTCCCATCGGGGTCAAGCCCTGAATGTCATGCCAGGGGATCTGGCTGAGGACCCTGCCCTTTGGGGAGAGCAGACCCCTCGGGGACAGTCCCGGGGCAGCTGGGGGTGCGGCCCCCCGGCTGCTGGGACAGAGGGTGGTGACAGGCTGGGGGAGGTGGAGGGGCAGCTGCTCTTGTCCCTGGGGCCGCCCCAGGCCACTGGCCCCTCGGAGGGCTGGGCAGGATGGCATTGCTGCCTTGGGCCTTAAACCCAGAGCCACAGGCCTGAGCCTGCGACCCCCTGGTCCTCTTGGGAGGGCGGGAGGACGGGGTCGGCTCTCATCCTATCAGACCCCAGGCCACCACAAATACATTTTATATATATTCCCTTCCCTCCCCTCCCCTTCCCTCCCCACCTCTCTCCTCTCCTCCCCTCCCTCCCCTCCCCTCCCCTCCCTCCCCTCCGCTCCCCTCCCATCTCTTTCCCACATCAGCACTTCGTTCAAAGCCGTTGTGGATCCACCTCAGGCTCTGCGGGTCTGAGAAACACCGTCACATTTACGCACTGGTTTGGCTGCACTTGAAATTTACGTTTGAAGTCATTTTCTTTAATCCTCTGAAAACACCTCTTTGTTGCTTCTGGTTCTCAGCATTTTGTTAGGCAATCTGGTGCCGGCACTCTCAGAGGTTAACGACCTTTTCTGAGAACGTCTAGAACGTTCTTTCTCTTTGATGTTCTTACATTCCTTTTTAACGTGAGTGTGCTCGTCCTCTGCTTGCCCGTCGTGTCTGAGACCTCGTCTTCCCCGAGGAGGAAGACATTCCCACCTTCAGGGTCTGAGACAGTGGCTCCTTCCTTCTCTCTCTCTGCCCCACCCTGGCGCCCCGGGTGCCCCTGCTTGCCCCGATCCCCCACTTCGCCGGGGTGTCCTGGGTCGGGAACTCAGCACGGCCGCGCCTTCTGGGCCCCGCCCCGCACTCCGGGGTCCCCTCCTCCGGGACGCTGTTACGGGGGTTGGAGAGCCGGCAAAGCCTCCTTTCCGTCCCCGCCCTGCCTCACCTGTCAGTTCCAGACCGCCCGGTGGACAGTGACGCGCGGGGTGCACTTTCCTGCAGCCCCCCCCCCCCGGTGCATTTACACTGGGCGGGGGGGAGCGGCGTTGGCGGTGGTCGTGGGGGCAGCCGTGGGGGTGGGCATCGGCACTGAGGCTGCAAACGGGCACCCAAGGGCAGGGCTGCAGGCTGAGAGGGAGACGTGCGGGGCGGCGGAGGTGGTGGATTGCTGGTTGTACCTGGCGGGACCTCACCCCCTTGCCCCGCGCGGCCGTGTCCCCAGAGCCTGGCTGCCGTCCCTCCCCTGTCTCTGGGGGCCAGCAGGTGCTTCTGACACTAGGCTCGGCACTGGGGAGCTCTGGGAGCATTGGACGGGCACGTGATGGGTTGGTGGGGAGGAGGAGGTGGGGCTTTGACATCGATGGGAGGCATTTGCCGTGTCCGCGGCGGGAGGGCCAGGATGAGGCAGGGCCGGCTGGGAGGGCGCGGGACTCTCCAGACCCAGGGGACTCCAACCCTTCTCTGGGCTGGCGGGGCATCCGGCCACGATCCCTGCTGTCTCCCCGAGGGCCGGGCAGGGGCTGCTCCCTGCTGATGGCCGTCGGGGGCCAGGGAGGGCACGGACGGCCAGGGGAGCCTGGACGCGGCCCACTCAGGCCGCGCGGATCTGCCCTCTGTGTATAGTACTCTCCCCAAAAGTGAACCGACCACTTTTGGTAATGTTGTCATGTTTGTTGGAGTCAAAAGTAGGTTCCAGAATGACTTTCGGCCTCTGTCCTCCACCATCAGTGCTGAACTAACTGCGTCCCCTCTCGGGTCTTCCATCTTCTCATCTTTGACCCTGAGTCACACGGAGAGTTCCAGGCTTCCATGTTTGCATCCGCCACAGCGGCTCGGAGGAGGAGGGCCTCCTTGTCCCCAGCAGGTGTGGCCCAGGGTGTGGGGTGCCGAGTTACCGAACCCCCTTCTCTCTGGGCGCCAGCCGTATTGGGGGCGTCTTACGTCATCTTGATCCTGACACCCCCCATCTTCCCAAATGTCTCAGAGGGAGATTCTGGCCGGCTGCAAGGCTCAGTGACTCAAGAGCCCCCATGGAGAGGAGAGCCACGCCGTGATTCCAGTGACCTCTGACCTGAGCTAACGCCCTGCAGGCTCCCTGAGGGGACGGAAGATGGGGTGCTCTGGAGACCCCAGGTTTTCTGCGACGTAGGATTGCTTACAGCGCCATGCAGACGACAGCGGAGGCTGACCGGGCCCCGGGCTGCTGGTGCCTGGGGGAGGGTTGGGGGTCGAGTGGACCACTGTGGAGGAGGCTGGGACAGCTGGGACTCTGGGGACAGAAGAAAATGGTTACAAATTGTGTTGTAAAGCAAGGGCATGTACTCGGCTTGAAGGATGAGCATTTACTGTTCTTGGTGTTTTTCTCGGAGTCTCCTAAGGAAGGCGAGATTCTGAATTAAAACGATCTGGTTGACCAGCGGTACCGTCCACTTGCAGTGGAGGCGGGACGACAGCACAGACCCAGAAGGAGTCGCTCAGCCGGGTCTCAGCAGCCTTCCAGCTGATGTGACTGAGACGATGGTCCTCGGCACCGAGGGGCCCGTCTAACCCGGGACAGGACGTGTCCATCATCCAAAGTGCATGGGCTGCCTGCCCACGACAGCCGCCTCTGCAGGATCCAAGTGGGCATCTGACCCTTGCTTGCATGCCTCCCTTGTCAGCAGACTCACTACTTCACATAGGACCAGTCCCATTACAGGCGGTGCTCCCCATGTTGCACAAAGGAGCCCGACCCTCAGTCACGCCTGAGTGGTGCCGTCTGGTCCGAGGGAGTCACTTGGCAACCAGCTTCCGGCAGAGTTCGGTGGCCTTCTTAAAGATGTGTAGAGGAGGGGGATCCCCAGCGAAAGAGCTAGGGGTGCCCGATTGCTAACCAGACCTTTCCTCGGTGGCAGGGTCTCCGGGTGTAGCCGTCACCAGCCTTCCGCAGATGGAAGGTGGCAAGAGACATCTCCGCTCGACTTCGCAGGAGCAGCGGCCCCCATGCCGGCCCCCTTTCACCACCCGAGAGCTGCAGGAAGTCGCGGGTGTTCTGCTGGGGATGGCTCCCATCCTGGAGTGACGGGCTCGCCAGCGTGCTTGGCGACCCGCCGGCGTTCAGCCCACAAAGGAGCAGCCACGGCGGTCGTGCGGCGGGAGACATGGCTCAGCGCGGAGCGAGCGGATTTCCGCAGAGGCAGCAACTGACATAGAACAGACACGGCTTGTCTTCGTCAAGGGCTTTGGAGAAAGAAAGGCAGCCCGGGATCAGAGTCTACGAGATGCAAACAGTTCGCACACGACCGTCAATGAGAGGCGCCTGACATGACGTCTTGCAAATGGTGGCTGGCGATGACAAGGCTTGTCTCCAGGCCGGCTGACGGGAGCCGGGTGTGCGCAGACGGCCCCTGGGAGCCAGCCTCGTGTGGCTGCGATTCATTTTTTCCAAAGTGGCTGCGTTGACTAAAATGATCTCAGTCGTAAGCTACTATTAACATGCCACAGCCCCCACATTCTTTTTACAAAAATAATTTAAAACAAATGTGTCAGCAGCAGGAGCCCATGAGAATGTTTGCACATTTTGGTGTGGAAGCATGTGGAAGGTTCCGGTGCCATCCAGCTCTGGCTGTCTCGTGTGTATGTGCGATGCAGTCAACAGACAGCGTGTGGTTCCAACTCCGGCACAGCTACCCAGACTGTCACACCTGCTTGTTCTCACTCGTGCCACCACCACCGCCTTCAGGTGTCCTGCTCACAGACCTACCACGTGTCAGGCTTCTGTGGCTCTGCTGACAGATCGCTGAAAATGTGGTGGCTTGAAATAGCACTCACGTATTATCTTACAGTTTTGGGGGATAGAGTCTTTTTT
Source organism: Potos flavus (assembly GCA_028534135.1). Lineage (NCBI taxonomy): Eukaryota > Metazoa > Chordata > Mammalia > Carnivora > Procyonidae > Potos > Potos flavus. The sequence goes on from CM052883.1 coordinate 171,744,311, forward strand.
TTTTTTTTTAATATTTTATTTCTTTATTTGACACAGAGAGAGAGAGATGACAAGTAGGCAGAGAGGCAGGCAGAGAGAGAGGGGGAAGCAGGCTCCCCGCTGAGCAGAGAGCCCGATGCGGGGCTCGATCCCAAGAACCTGGGATCATGACCTGAGCCGAAGGCAGAGGCTTAACCCACTGAGCCACCCAGGCATCCTGGGATAGAGTCTTAAAATTAAGGTGTCCCCAAGGTTGTGTTCCTTCTGGAGGTTCTGGGGGTGAATCTGTTTCTTTGCCTTTTCTGGCCTCTGGAGTCTGCCACGGTCCTTGGCTCGTAGCCCCTCCTACATCTTCCAGTGTCTCTGTCACCTCGGCTTCCGTTTTCATGCCCCTTTCTCTGACTCTGACCCTCCCACCTCCTGCTTTCCCTTATAAGGATTCACATAATGACATTGGGCCCACCCAGATAATCTGGGGTAATCTCCCCATCTCAAGATCCTTACCTCGATCATGCCTACGAAGTCCTTTGCCATATAAGGTCACATATTCATAGGTTCTGGAGATCAGGGTGTGGACGTTACTCTGCCCGCCGTGGTGCGTATGGGCAGTGGGTATACAGAATTCTCATCTTTGTAGCCATGGGGTTGCAAAATGCTATGAGCATCTGGTTCTGTGAGATTCCTGATCCTAAAATGCATCCTTTTGCTGCACACTGAAGGTAGGAAGGAAAATCGGTGTGGCCACTATGAAAAGCAGCACAAAGTTTCCTTAAGAAACTAAAAATAGACCCACCACATGATCCAGCAACCCCACTTCTGGGTGTGTATCTGAAGGAAACAAAATCACTATCTTGAAGAGCTCTCCACACACTCCTGTTCACGTCAGCATTATTTACAATAGCCGAGATATGGAGACCACCTACATGCATATCAATAGATTAACAGATAAAGAAAATATCACACGCACACTGAAATATTATTCAGCCACAAAAAAAAAGAAAATCTTGCCATTTGTAAAAACATGGATGGACCTCGAGGGCGTCCTAATGCCCTAAATGGAGTAAGTCAGAGACAGATGAATATCATGTGATCTCACTTACATGTAGGATCTGAAACACTGAATTCATAAAATCAGAGAACAGACTGGTGCTTGTCAGAGGCAGGAGCTGGAGTTGGGGAAAATGCGTGAAGGTGGTCAAGAAGTCCACACTCGTAGTTATAAGAGAAATATATCCTGGGGATATAATATACAGCATGGTGATTGTAGTTAACAGGGCTGTATTGTGTATGTGAAAGTTGCTAAGAAAATGGGTCTTTTAAGAGAAGTCTCTTGAAAGACCCATTTTCTTTTAAGAAAGATGTAATGAGAATTACAAGAAAAAAATTTGTAACTGTGTGAGGTGAAGTTTGTTAACTAAACTTCTTGTAGCAATCATATATATACATGTATATGCAGTCAATGTGTTGCACACCTTAAACTCATATAAGGTTATATGTCAATTATATCTCAATAAAACTGGAAGAAAACAAGAAAGAGCTCAAATCAACAACCTGGCTTTACAATTTGAGGAGGTAGGAAAAGAAGAACAAACTAAACCCGAAGCTAGTAGACGGAGGGAGAAAATAAAGATCATAGCAGAGATAAATGAAATAGAGAATAGAAAAATCATAGAGGAAATAAATAATATTGAAAGTTAGGTTTTTGAAAAGATTTTTAAAAACCAGCCTTTAAACAAACAAACAAACAAACAAACAAACAAACCAGCCTTTGTGGACTAAAAGGAAAAGACAGCTACTCGAGTCAAAAATGGAAGTGGGGACACTACTACTGATGGGACAGAAGTGAAAGGGACGATAAAAGAGTGCTATAAACAGCGGGACACCAGCAGATTGGATAACTGATGTGAAGTGGACAGATTCCTAGAAACACAAAACCTGCTGAGACGAAATCACCAAGAAACAGAAAATCTGAATAGACCCATAACTAGTAGGGAGATTGAATCAGTAATAAAAAAAAAGTGCTGGACCGGGTGGTTTCACTGGTGAATCCTGACAAACGTTCAGAGAAGAAATAATACCAATCCTTCTTGAACTTCTCCCAAAAGCCGAAAAGGGGGGGATAAGTCCTCTTGTACAAGAGGCTCGTGTTACCCTGACACCAAAGCCAGGCAAGAAGGCTGCAATAAGGGAAACCATAAACCAATATTCCCGATGAACACTGATGCCAGAATCCCCAACAAAATACTGGCAAACAGAATTCAGCAGCGCATTAGAAGGACAATCCTCTAGGACCAAGCCGGCTTTGCTCCTGGAATGCAAGGATGGTTCAGCATCAACAACACTTGGTCGGTCAATACACCATGTTAACAGGATGAAGGGGGAAAAGTCCCTCGCTCATCTTAATTGATGCAGAAAAAGCATCTGACAAAATTCAACACCTAGTCGACAAACTAGGACTAAGAGGGAAGTGCCTCCACATATTCAAGCCATATGAGAAGCCCACGCTGGACACCACACTCAGTGGTGAAAACCTGAGAGCTTTCCCTTTAAGATGTGGAGGAAGACCAGGATGCCCATTTTTGCCGCTTCTGTTTAACAGAGTATTGGAAGTCTTAGCCAGAGCCAGTAGGCAAGAAAAGGTGAGAAATCAAAGGCATCCAAATTGAAAAGGAAGAAGTAAAATGATGTCTTCACAGACGATATGTTTTTTTACGTAGAAAACCCAGAGGGTTCCACAAAAAGCCTGTCAGAGCTAATAAGCGAATTTAGCAAAGTAACAGGATACACAGTCAACACACAGAAATCATTTCTATATGTTCATAATGAACAATCTGAAAAGGAATTTACAAAACAATCCATTTATAATAGCATCAAAAAGAATAAAAACACTTACGGATTAACTTAACCAAGAACGTGAAAGAGTTGTGTAATAAAAATTATAAAACATTTCAGAAAGAAATTTTTAAAAGATGTAAATAAATGGAAACACATGCTACATTCATGTCCTGGAAGGCTTAGAATAATTGGGATGCCACTACTACCCAGAGTGAGCCACAGTTTGAATGCAATCTCTGTCAAAATCTCAGTGTCTTCTATACAGAAAGGGAAAAACTCAATTTAAAGGTAGTGTGGAATCTCGATGAACGTAGAATAATCAAAACAATCTTGAAAAAGAAAGCTGGAAGACTCACACTTATTTGTTTCAAAATAGTGTGGTATTGGCATAAGGATAGAGTATAGACCAGTGGGCTAGGACATGGAGAGACTAGAAGTAAACTCTCTCTCGTGGTCAAATGAATTTTGACAAGGTCTTTGACAAGACCATTTAATGGGCAATGGACAGTCTTTTCGGCAAATCGTGCTGGGAATATTGGCTCTCCACCAAAGAGTGACACTGGACCCTTACCTCACACCATATGCAAAAATTATCCCTCCTCGTTCTGTGGGTAGGGCAGGCTTAGCTTCCCCGGGGGTCTTCTCATGTGGCTGTGTCCAGGCAGCAGCAGGGGCCAGAACCCCTGAAGTCCCAGCCGGGCCGGTATGTCCACGGCGGCTCTGCGGGCATGCCTGGAGCCTTGTCCTCAGGGGACGGCTCGGCTGGCCTGAGTCTGCGTGGTGGTCTCAGGGCTGTTGGCTCCAAGAATGCGTGTTCTAAGAGCCCCGAGTGCGAGCTGCAAGACTTCCTATGACAAGCTTGGAAGTCCCAGGACGTGTCTTGGTCAAGCAGGTCCCTCGGGCCAGCTCAGGTTCCACGGACCGGCGCTTAGACCTCAACTGTCAGTGGGAGGAGCAGACACATGAGACCCAGGCCGCCCCGTGGGACCGTGCGTCTCCCCGGGGTGTGGGGGCAAGGCGAGGGCTGCTCTCACACTCCGGGAAGCTAGCCTGGAGGTGCCGTTGTTGCCGAGAAAGGCACAGAGCAGAGAGGGGGTCCGGGAAGCCATGGAGAGTCCTCCACCAGCCGCGCCTGAAGCTTACTTTCCTCCCGACGTTCTGGCAGATTCCAGCCGAGCCCTGGCTGTCGCTTCGCTTCCGTCTGCCGCTGCGGGAGGGTCTCAAGGCAGGGCCCCTTGAAGGCCGTCGGCAGGGTCCGGCTGGCTTTGGAGAGGCTTCGGGTGACACGTTGGGGTGGGAGCGTGAGCTGCGGTGGCCACGCCGCCAGCTCGCGTCCGGCTCTGGGTCTGGGGCTGACCGACGCGGCCGGAGGCCGGACTCACGCTGCGCCCGCTCGCCCACGTCCCTGCTCAGCGTCGGCTGTGGACTCCCTCTCGTGTGATCGGGTTTGTACTTTCCATACAATGCTGGCCAGCTTTTATCATTGTATTGTGTTTTTCCCGCTGTGACAAACTTGGGAAATGTGCCTCCTCAGGTGCACGGAAGCCGCACGGGCGCTTCGGAAGGGGGGGCCGGCTGGTCGGAGGGCAAGGGAGGGGCGGGTGTCCCGGGCTGTGCGGGCAGCCATCGGAGGCGGCCGAGGGGGCATGCTGGTCCTGCGGTCTGGGTCACCGTGTCATGCCTTCCTGGAAGGGACGGTGGCGGCGGTGAGCTCTCGGACGGGACATGGGCAGGGCCGTTTGCTAAAACCAGAGTGCGTCCGGCAGCCAGCCAGTGTAGACAGGGGCGGGGAGGCCCAGACCCACGGCCCAGGGAACGGGGTGGGGGTGTGGGCGGGGGGCCGGGACTGGGGTGAGTCAGCCCAGGGGAAGGGGGACTCCGAGGCCACCCGAGCAGGGGATGCTGGGCCCCTGGAACCGAGGCCGAGGGGGGCTCGGCTGTGCTGGGTCCTGGCCCGTGGTCACCTCTCACCATCTGGGTTTGGGGTAACAGGTGGCTCTGGCATCGGCGAGCCCTCTCTGAGACAGGCGGCCGTCCCCGCCTTTCCATCCGGACCCGTGTCCTCGCTGGACTGGGGCTGGTGCTCACTAGCAAGGCCCCGACCCCTTTCCTGGGCAGAAGGGGCCCCCTGTCCCTCCCAGAGATGCTGGCCCTCTGCTTCTGTCGTCCCTTTGCTGATGGAGACACATGTGCAGAGGAGGTGACAGCGTCCCCAGTCGGGGGGCGGGCTCCGCGTGCCCCTCATGGGCCTGGGGGTTGACCAGAAGGCAGAAGTGACAAGAAGTGCTCCTCGGGCTGCACAGATGTCCTCCCGGGGGGCCCCCGCGGCAGGGGGAGGGTCCACCTGCTTGTGTCCTGCCCCCTCACAGAAGGAGAACCTTCCCCCGACACACGTGCTCCGAGCTCTCCACGTGCCCTGAGTGTCCATCCACAACGCTGACCCTGGACGAGTGGTCTGGGAACCAGGAGCTCAAGGCGGGATTCGGGGTTCCACGCTCCGGCTCCCGGACGGGCCTGCGCCCGGAAGGGGTTGGGGGACGTTCCGTGAGCGTGACAGTTTCAGACCCGGGTCCGGAGTCCTTTCACGATCAGACATTCGGGCATGGCGGAGAAGGGGAGTAGTGTGTCTGTGATGGGAGGGCGGCTGGCACGGGCGGGCTCCTGGCCCGGTCTGCATCCCCGTGCCTCTGTCACCTGGGGCGCCAGGGGCGTGGCCTCGCAGGACCCTGGGAGGGTCTCAGGATGTGGCTCAGGGTCACAGAACTCTGGTCCCTAACCCCCAGGCCAGAGGGCCCCGGGGCTCCGTCTGCTTTTCCATCGGACGGAGAGTGGGGATCCCCGGCCCCATGTCCCCAGGCTCCGAGGCCGTCCAGGGCTGTGGCCTTGCTGTGGGTGTGCGGTGCTTGTGGGAGGTTGGCTGGTGGCCTGGGGTGGGGACCTGACCTTGGGTTTGGCCCCCTCCCTCCGGGGAAGGCTTGCGATGGAGTGCTCGCCCCGTCCTCGAAGGCCACACCCATGAGTGGACGTGAGGGGCGCCTGAGGCCTGCCGCGCCAGCCCCCATCCCGGCCCCGCCCTCGTGCTGGAACACTGGTCCACTGTCCCCATGGCACTGGCCTCGCCCTGGGGGGAAGGCTCCTCCTTCCTGGGGTCAGGCAGCTCTGAAAGGTCACGCTTGCCTCTGGGCGTGGGTCCCCACCCTGCACACAAAGTCCCATTCTCCCCGTGCACAGCCCTGGGGGGAGGGGGCTGGCACTCTCCAGGGAGGGGCCGTCTCACCACAGCCCCAGCCAGGGGAGCGCCGACGAGGGTCCGTGTACCCACACTGCGGTGAGATGGATGCTGCCCGGGGACCCGGGGAGAGGCCGAGGGGAGAGGGCCGGCCGCCACCGAGGGAGCAGCCCACCTGTCAGTCCAGCAGAGCCCGCGGAGTGTCCCGTGGGAGCCGCTGCACGCGTGTGCACTCCCACAGACACGCGGCAGTGGAGGGCAGGCTCTGCCCCGGGCCTGGTCACCCCGGAAGGAAGGGCACGCCACCGGCATCTTGACGTCTATTGGCTTGACCGTGACGATGCTGGGGGGCGCTTGTCCCCTATGAGGCCACCTGGTAAGCCCCCGGTCCGTCCTCCCCGCCCCATCCCTGCCCGGCCCGGGGCCTGGGCAGCGCTGGCCGGTGACAGCCACGTCACTGGAGCCTGTGGGAGGCGGGCTGTGCCAGACACACCCGAGACTCCACTGGCCGGCTCGTCTAGTCCTTACAAACTCCGTCAAGCTGGAGCTCTCTGTTTTCTCAGGTAGCAGAGGGGGAAACTGAGGCCCAGGTTGTGAGGGGTTTGCCTGGAGTCTGGGGCTGGGGGGTGGGGGCAGCGTGGACACGCCCACACACTGAGGCCCCGGCTCCCGACGGCTCCCCAGCTGTGTCCGAGGTGGGCGGGGGGTTCACACCGCGGCGGGGGCCCGCGAGCCCCCCACCCTCCGGCAGCGTCCTTCCCCTCTGTGGCCCTGGCCGCATGGAGCTTCTTCCTTTTGCTTTCCTCCGCTGTGCACGATAAACGTCCTAGCCAGTAACACCCCACGGCCTGTCTTAGGAGGCCACCCTGGGTTGGGTTAGAATGGGTCCTAACCCGGGGACGCCCCACAGACGATGGGCTCAGAGGCGGGGGACCCTGCACACGCCCTCCTCCAGCATGGGTCACCCTCTGCTCCCCGATGTAGGCTCTGTGACGCCGCGGTGTCGCCTGCTTCTGAGACTTCCAGGGGCCACTGGGAGGGGGCTGCCCGGCGGGGGGGGGGGGAGTCCTGTGCGCGGTCGGGTGCCGACTGGGACCCTCAGGACGGCGCGTGTGATTTCCGGTCTCCTCCGCTGTCTGGGCTCAGGCTGTGGGCCCCCGGGGCCTCTGAATCCCTCGGTCCTGTGATTAGATTTGCTCCCGCTTTCTCGGGGCGACCGCAGAAGAGGAGGTGCTGGGCCAGAGCGGGGACGGCGTCTGAGTCACAGACGCCCACCAGCCGGGGGTCTTCCAGCAGCGGAGGCTCGCCCCCTGCCAGCCCTGAGGCCGGCCGTGCTCCCGCCAGAGGCTCCGGGGGCTCCTTCGTGGGCGCTGCGGGCGTCCCGGGCCGGGACCCCTTCACTCCCGCCTCTGGCTCCGTCTGCACACGGCTGCTCCCTGTGTGTGTCTGCATCTCGGGTCTCCCTCTGCGTCCCTTGAAGGACGCCTGGCATTGGATTTGGGGCTCTGTTTGACCCACTTCAACCGCCAACCCGTGCACGCCCATCGGGATGGGGACAGCGCACAGGGTCCAGGGTGAGCCCCGAGACCCCGGGGAGGGCTGGCCTGAGCGGCGATCAGAGCAGCCCCCGGCGTGGTCCGCGCGGGGAGGAACCGTGCACAGTACCGCTACCTGAGCGGGGCCGAGCGGGGGCACCACACCCCGAACACTCAGAAAACAAGAGAGGAGAGTGACGTCCACAGAAAGGAGAATACTATTCCCACAGGCAGCGCAAGATGACAGAGGGGCCTTCCCGTGAGACAGATGCAGATCGCACCCGACTGGTTAAAAATGCGGTAAGGACCTTAGGACGATGACACAAGCCACAGCAGGCAGACAGATGTCCGGGGAGAAAGACCCGGAAGTCAGGAGACACAATCCGAGAGAGAATTAGGAACAGGGAGAAAATCAGTTCCGATGCCAAGACCCAGCCCGAAGAAACACGGCGCGGTGAACACAGACAATGATGCCTGAAGAAACCCAAAAGGGAAAAGTAAGAAAAAATTAAAAAAAAAAAAAAATAAATAAAAGGAACACGACTTGAGAGAAACGGACAGACGCTGCTGGTAAGAGGACCCGGGGCGCGCACAGCAAGTTCCCCCGAATCCAAACAGCTACGGACGAGGCCCCGCAACGAACCGGAAACACCCCAAGAAAATCCCTATGAAACAGGAAGAGAAGGCTGTGGAAACGAGCGTGCCAAGCCCACGCCACAACCCGGGGCGCAGTCTGACGGTCACTCGATTTGAAAGAAGACGGTATTTTGGCAACGGAGTGAACACACGTGCAGATCACAAGAGAAGCAACACGAGTGTGTCATGGGCGGGGAGGTGGACAGTGACGCTGGGCTGGGAAGGGCACGCGAAGGGAGCCGCCAGCCGGATGTCATCTGGGAATCAGCACCGCCTCCGGGTCCCCGGCCGAACCCGCAGCGTCGCTCCCGGGAGTCGGGCCCCGAGAATCGCGGCACCGGAAGGCCGTCGGGGTTGGACTGGAGGTCAGGCTAAACTTGCAGCCCCCGGAAGGAGAAGCGACGTGGCTTGAGGGCAAGCCGGCAGGTGCACGGCGGGCCGGCCGGACGACTGAGAAGGCGGGAGACCGGTGGGGGAGGCGGGGGCGTCCGCCGTCCTCGCGGGCAGGCCGCTGGGGTGCTGTCACAAGGCCGGGGGGCGGGGTGAGGACGCTGAAATATTATCTCCCACAAAACAGAGCTGGCGCGCTTTGGAGAAGTAACTGACTGGGTCACTGGGTCTGAGCGCAGAGGTGTGTGACGCGAGCCCGGGCACCTGGTCATACAGGTGACAGTGAAGAAGCCATCAGGTCACCCGGCTCGCGTCAGGAGGGCCCAGGCGCTAACCTGAAGAACTGCCCACAGCCAAGGCTGGGACTATTCCATCTTCGGGGAGCGTAAGAAACCCAGTAGATGGAAGCCTACAAAATACGGTCCAATCCCGGGCTCCGTATGCGGGTCCCCTAGTTCTGGCCGGCTGTGCGAGAGGTGGCCGCCAGCCGCAGTAAGACTTTGAGGAAACACGGCTCATCCGACCAAGGCGTGAGCTGGCGGCCACCCGTCCACGCGGGGTGCTGGGGAGGCGTGCGCAGGGCTCCTCTGGCCCTCGGCCCCTTGGCGACCCGCCTTCCTGCTACCCACCCACCCATCTATTTGACCTAAAACACCAGGACGGTGTTCAGCTCTCTCCGGAGGTGGCCCGAGTGCCGTGGCCGGGCTCGCTGAGGCTCCGGGGCTACGAAGCCCAAGGATCGCAGTTACCTCTTCTATATCCGTCTTAAGACATTCCAATTTAAGTTTGGTGGCCCTAACAAAGGCACCAAATTGGAGGGTGTCAGAAAGGACAGCAGCTTCCCTCTGGGCGGACGGACCCGAGTGGACATGGCCAGTCCTTGGTGACAGGGGCAGGTGGGCTCCGTCTTGCCCCTTTGCCAGTCTGGGTGCCCCTCCCCCCGGCCCTGAGGGGTCCGAGGTGGGTCATCCGGACGCACGTGAGTGCCGCGTTGGTGCAACCGGAGGGGGAGAGAGGGACTCGGGAGCGCGTGCCTCGTCTGGGAGGGGATGCTCCGGGTGGTTCACCCGCTTCTGCTCACATGCCCTGGGACGGAAGTGACCCCTGGGAGTCACGGGGCCATCCCAGCGGTAAGGGAGCTGGGAGCCCAGTATTTATTCTGGGTGGCACTTGATTACCGAGGGAGAAGAGGAGAGCGCGCGTCGGGCCCACCCGGGGGTCTCTGCCGCCTGCAGGCTGTGCCTTCCCTATCGGACGAGACGGCACGAACACTGAGGACACGACTGTCTTCTTGTCCCTCCACACGCAAGTCCCTCCCTAAGGAAGGATCAGACGTCCTGTGCTGTCGGGGCTTTGAGTGTGCCTCGTGGCTTCTTCGGTCAACAAAACGTGGGCGGAAGAAAGGTATTCCCTCCTGAGAGAGGTTTCCGCGTCAGTCTGGGGCCCCGGGCCTCTTTCCTCTTCGCCCCGGAGACGAGCCTTGCTCCTACTGGAGGCAGCTTCCCCAAGCTGGGTGCCCAGGACGCGACGCCGACCAGCCCCTCTGCTGACCCCGCGGACGCCGGCACGAGGGAGAAATCACTCTCGGCGGCGGCAGGCTGCTGGCCTCTGGACGTCGCGTGCAGCCGAGGCTTAACTCCGCCTTCCAGGGCTGGCCCACGCGCTACGGTGTTTGTGGAGCGTCCGTGAGCGCGTGGACGTGCCTGCCGGGTTGAGAGCGTACATTACAGACCGTTCAGAACTGTGCATCTACCAGTTAACTGGCTTCAGGGTCTCTCCCAGTTCATTCAAGGGCTTGTCCCCGTGCACGTGGCTCCAGGACACACCGGCTCCCGCGTGCGTCATGACGAGGCGTGCATGGATTGCAGTGGAGTTTTCGTTGTTTCACGCAGCGATGAGATTATCCTCCACAGACATCTTTGAATTCCTTATTATTTATTTAAGCTGATTTTTGGAGATGGGATTTCTGGGAGAGGGCATAGAAACCATTTAAGGCTCTTTTTTTTTTTTTTCATTTAAGGCTCTTCATACACATTTGCTGACTTGCTTTCTAGAAATGCTGTATTGATTCATCCTCGCATTGGCAAAATATGAGTGTGTGTCTTACCCCAAGCTCACCAGCACTATCATTTCTAAAAGTCTTGGCAAATCGGATACACAAAACATGCTATTTTGCTCTTTTGTTCGTATTCGTTGACTAACACTGAATTTAAATAGATTTTAGAACTATGTCTAATGACCATTTGCATGTTTTTTTATTGAGTTTTTTGTTTTCTTTGTCCATTTGTTTCTATTAAAGTCTTAGTGTCGTAGAAAAAGTAGGCATTACATCTCAAATCAATGTGTTGAAATAGTTGCATCTATTTGTATCCATGGGCGGAGCGAATCACCTGCTTGTTCACGAGCCCCCTTGCCTTGCTCCTGAGGGGACAACTTTTTAATTTTTTCATTTTAACTTTTTGCTTCAGGTTTCTGTTTCAGTTCCAGTTAGTTTTTTTTTCTTTTTTTAAAGATTTTATTTATTTATTTGACAGAGAGAGATCACAAGTAGGCAGAGAGGCAGGCAGCGAGAGAGGGGGAAGCAGGCTCCCCGCTGAGCAGAGAGCCCGATGCGGGGCTCGATCCCAGGACCCTGAGAGCATGACCTGAGCCGAAGGCAGAGGCTTTAACCCACTGAGCCGCGCAGGCGCCCCACCCCAAGCCTTTTTATGATCGAATATTCTTCAGCGGAATGAACGTACTGCATTTTGTTTATTCATTCCCCCACCGATGGGCATTTCTGTTTCCACCCTTTGGCTCCTAGGGCTCAGGTGGCCTCGAGAATCGGTGCGCGGCTCCCGTGGGGACACGTTTCCATTCCTCCTGGACGCACACCAAGGAGTGGAATCCCCGAGACCCAGGGCCACTCTCATTTCACATTTTGAACAACTGCTGAGCTGTTTTCCAAAGCAGCTGACCAATTTTCTAGTCCCACCAGCTGGATCTGAGGACTCCAATTTTCACATCCTCATCAACACCTGTTATTTTAATTTTTTTTTTAGAACGTTAGCCCTACTAGTGGATGGGAAGTGGCATCTCCTTGTGGTTTTGATCTGTGTTTCTCTAGTGACTAATGATGTTGAGAACCTTTTCATGTGCTTGTTGGACTTTTGATATCTTCTTTGGAGAAATGTCTATACAGGGCACCTGGGTGGCTCAGTGGGTTAAAGCCTCTGCCTTCGGCTCATGTCATGATCTCAGGGTCCTGGGATCGAGTCCCGCGTCGGGCTCTCTGCTTGGCAGGGAGCCTGCTTCCCCCTCTCTCTGCCTGCCTCTCTGCCTACTTGTGACCTCTCTCCTCTCTGTCAAATAAATAAATAAAATATAAAAAAAAAAGAGAGAGAAAAGTCTATACAGACCCTTTGCCCATTTTTTAATTGGGTATCTTTTCTCTTGATTGTTGTGTGGTAAGAGTTCTTCCTATATTCTGGATTTAAGGCCCTTATCAGATGCATGATTTGCAAATATGTTCTCCTATTTTGGGAGTCTTTGTTTTCTTGATGGTATCATGTGCTACACCAAAGTTTTTAATTGTGATGGCATGCAATTTATCTATTCTTTTCCTTTGTTGTTTGTGCTTTTGATATCATAGTTAAGGATACATTTCCTAACCTAAAAATCACGAAAATTTACCCTGATGTTGTCTTTTAACGTTTATAGCTTTAGCTCATGCATTTAGGTCTATGATCCATTTGGAGTTAATTTTGTGCGTGGTATTAACGGTCCTACTTTGTTCTTTGACATGTGAATATCCAGCTGTCCCAGCATGTATTGTTGAAAGCAATTGACCACACACTTAAGGATTTATTACAGATTTTCAATTACATTCCATTTATTTATGTCTATCCTTACACTGGTATCACTGTCTTGATTACTATTGCTTTGTAACTTTTGAAACTGGAGAGCGTGAGTCCTCTTTGTTCTTCTTTTTCAAAATTGTTTTGACTATTATTAGTCACTTGCATTTCTACATGAATTTCAGGATCAGCTTGTCAATTAAAAAATATCTAGCTGGGATTTGGATAGAGATCAAGTTGAATCTGGGCATCATTTGAGGAGTACTACCATTTTAATAATCCATGAACATGGGATGTCTTTCCATTATTTAGGTCTTCTTTAGTTTTTTTACAACGATGTTGTGGTTTTCAGAGTACAAGTCTTGCACTTCTTTTGGTAAAATATATTCCTAAGTATGCAATTATTTTTGATGCAATGAAAAATGGAATTTTAAAAATTCACTTTGGACTGGTTATTGGTAGTGTGTGGAAACACAACTGGTTTCTTAGGTTAACTTCATGTCCTGTAACCTGTTGAACTTGTTTATGAGCATTTGGGGAATGTTGAAGGGAATGGATGATGAATTCTGACAAATGCCTTTCTGTGTCTATCAAAATGATCTTGATTTTCCTCTTTTATCTGTTAATTTGTACACAAACATGAATGTCTATATAATACACAATGTGTGTACATACATCTAAGAGGTATACATACATACGTATATATTCATATACATTTTTCTATGTCTTTTTAGGCAATCTTAGTAGATGTATACAAATTTGAATTTCCTTTTTCTCCTTTCTTGCTATCTCTTGGGTAAATTTTCTTTCCATTCCCCCCCCTTTTAATTTGTTCTACTTTTTTAAAAACATTTTTTCCCAATGGTTATCCTAAAATTGATATTGAAATCTGATATAAATCAGTGCTTTTTCTTCTTAGTCAATATAAGGACCTTCAAAGTTTAATTCGACTTATTCTCATCTCAACTTGTTTACTACTGTTTAGACACGTTTATCCGTATGTATCTTTTTATACTTCACATGTCATTACTATTTTTGTTTCCTGCAGGGGATTTTAAGTTTGATTTATTTGCATATCTTATTTCTCATTGCAATTTCTTTCTTTCTGCATTTCTTAGCTTTCACGTCCCTTAGAATTTCCTTCGGTCTACGATTAGAGCACTAAATCTATTAGTTTTTTTCCTGAAGTGTCTTTTCTCATTTTCATTTTCAGAGGGTGTGTTTTGCTCTGTGGAATTACAGGTGAGCAGTTTTTCGTTTTGTTTTTCTCTCCGGGCACTGAGGGAGTCATGGCATTGCGGCCTCGTCTTTGGGGTCCCGCTGGTTCTTTTGGGAACCAAGTGTCAGTCCTGTTGGTGTTCTGAAGGGAACCTCTATTCTCTGTTTAAGGTTTTGTCTTTTCTTTAAGGAGCTCTGGTGTGCTGTGTGCCTGGTTGTGTTTTCCTTTGTATTTATCATGCTTTGTAGTACTTCCTGGTTCTGTCGTTTAAATTCTTCCAGCCATTTGAAAAATTCTTGGCCTTTCTCCTCAAACGTTGCTTTCACACGTTCTCCCCTGTCCCGCTTCAGAGGTTCTAAATTCATGCATATTAGACTCTCCTCCATGCCGTCTTTTTCTCTTATCCTTTTAAAAACTGTCTCCTCCTCAATCCAGGTATTTTCAGTCCCCCACCCCCCCACCCCGCCAGCTCACTAACCCTCCTCGTGTCTCACTGCCTATTAAACCCATCTAGTTATTCCTTTTCATTCACCGCACATTTCGGTTCTAGAATTTCCATTCGATTCTTTTAAAATACATCCCGGTTCTTTGGAGAAAGTGCCCATCTTATCATCTATTTTCTTGAATATATTATTCACAGTTATTTAAAATTTTGTCAAATCCAGTATCTAGACTGTCTATCATTCTCTTTGTACTGCTTGTCTTTTTTGGTTGTTTTGCTGTCAAATGATCTTGTCTTTTGATATGCCTGGTGCTTTCAAATTAAATGCCGACACCATGTTTTAAAAATTGCTGTTTACTTGAGGTTCTGAATGGTTCTAACTTTTTACAGACAGGTTTGCTTTCAGTGAGGCAAGCAATCCGGTTTACTTCTGGTAGGTTCTCCTAATCCAGTGTGGATTGTTGACTGGGGTGGGCTTTCTTCTTTGAAAGGCCTGATCTATTTCCTTCTGGTGCGCTCATACTTCTGAAGGGTTCCTGCTGTTGCCGTGGGTTGCTTACCTCTCTCTGCCCTGCTGTCCTCTTCCTGGGGCTGGATAGCAGCTTTGGTTTCTCTGGTCCTGTCCAATTACTGGACAGAATCTACTGCTTAGATTCTCTGGCTCTGTTTGGGTGCCCTGGGGAATGGAGGCAGTGAAAACTGGGGACATCTTTCTGAACGTCCCTTTCCTCTGGAATGTTGATCCTAGCTCCTCACTGGCCTGCCAATTCTCTCCAATTCCTTCACACCATTGATTTCCTGCATGTTGTCCAGATTTTCTAGTTATTTTCAGCAGAATGGTTAGTCTGAGAAAAATAGCCTGCCCTCCCTGCAAGTGGAAAATCAGTTCTTACTTGAATACAGTTGAGCGTAGTAATCATTTCCTTTGTGGTTTGTGCTTTTTAGGTGTTTCGTTTTATCAGGAAAGTCTTTGCTATCCCTAAATCATAAAAGTATTCTCCAATTTGTTTTTCTAAAATGTTGTTTCCAGAAACACTTATGGCTTTTCCTTTCATATTTGTCTTTAGCTTGTCTAAAATTGACCCCTAGTGCAGTATTGGGAGGGGATCGCAGTGACTCGAAAGCATAAAGATTCGGGAGGAGAGCGAGCTGCAGTCTCTACTTTCTGCCGAGGTCCTTCCCGTCAGGCTGGTAGGCTCCTGCTGTTGGGTAATTCTTTTGTTTTAAAAACCCTGGTGGTGGGTATTGAGGAGGGCACGTATGGCATGGAGCACTGGGTGTGGTGCATGAACAACGAATCTTGGAACACTGAAAAAATAAAATAAAATTAATTGAAAACAAAACAAAACAGAAAAACGCTGATTCATAGAGTATACTTATGCCGATGAGTGCTGAGTAGTGGAGGGAAGTGCTGAGTCACTAGAGCGGACACCTGAAACCTAGTAAACCAGCGTAAGCCCACGATGCTGGAATTAAAGTAAAAAAAAGTCACCGCGATGACCAACCGCTTTCATCAGAGGCCCCGGATACACCTGAGGCATTTCGCAAAGTACGCGTCCTAATGCTTTGGGCGAGTGTCACCGTGCAGGAGGTGCCCTTGCTATTCGGCCATTTCACTTTGAAAGTGGTCCTCTCGCCTGAGGCTCGGACCCCTTCCCTACAGTAGGTCTGCGAACGTCTCCAGCTTCCAGGAGGCTGCTGGAGACTCTATACATGCGAAATCTAAATGATGGCCTCTGAGGAAGTTGCGTTTAGATGAAAAAAACAACACAAAACTGACTCTCGGACACATTTCTCACTGGATTAAAGTGGGGTTTTTCTTCCTGGCTCACGAGACAAGACAATCTACAGAGCGCTTGTCACTCCTGCTGAGACCTGTCTCATTGGAAGGTGGCTTTCGTTCCCTGGCCGCTTTGTCACATCTAACCCAGAGGAGCGGTGGAGAGAGCGGCTCCTCCTGCAGGGGTGCGGGGGAGGAGCCTAGCGCTCTGGCAGCGCTGGCCCGAGGCGGGGCCTGGGGGAGTAGGGTCAGCTACGGGGCTGCAGAAGAGAGGAACTGTTTTAACCCAACCCCGATGCTGGGAACCAGAAGGCTGTTTGCAGGCGGCTGCGGGAGCGGGACCCAGGCTCAGGGAAAGTGGGGGGCCCGCTGAGCAGTCGGGACCCGGGGCCTGAGCACACCAGAAGGCCAGGGGTCTTCGCCGTGCTGAGAAGGACCCTGGGGGCTTGGGAAGGGTCCTCCCTGCACCACCTTAGTTCTCCTGTGACCAGTGTGGCCCGTGGTGCCGGACCACAGCTAGCGACAGGCTGGGTGGAGTGGTGTTGGTGGACAGGATGGGCGGCGGACAGCCATTCCAGGTCCCAGGAGAGGGCTGCCCCGGGCATCCTGGGGGGACCCTTCTCCAGGCCGCCCCACAGTGCTGAGGCCCCCACCTTCAGGCAGAGAGCACCAGCAGCTAGCCTAGAACTTTCTCATTAGCTGATGAGGGCTACTGGAACCCGACGACTGGACGTCCCGCCGCAGGTCACCCCTCTCCCCCTGCGTGGGTACGAGGCAGGCAGGCCGTCCTAGCTGACGTGTCCATCCTCGACGAAGGATGTGGCCCAAGCCTGTAGCCAGATTCGGGCTTCTGATTCTTTCTTCCCCCCACCCCCACCCCACTGGCCAAAACGGGATCCCCGCTGCGGGCAGAGCGGGCTCTGGGACGGCAGAGAGCCCAAGCCTGCTGCACGAACCCACCAGCATCAGCGCCGTGGCTCCCAGACCACAGACCACAGGGTCGGCGGTACTGGAGGACAGCCGCCCACAAACAAACCACAACCACCCAAATACAAGGTCAAAGGCACCAACGAAATGGTGGTGGTACCACTGGGTAGTAGGGTTTGACTTTTTCTGTGACTTCTGTGTATTTTCTGTAATAATGACGTGTCTCTTTGAAAATGAAAAAGTCCATTTTCTTTTTGAAGGGGTCCTGACGAGAGGGGATGAACACTGAAGGACGCGGGTCACAAGCGCCCACGGCTACAGGGGAAGGCGGTGCGCCGGCGCTCGGGGTGTGGGATGCCCCCCCCCCCCCCCCCCCCCCCGTTGCCCGAACAGCCCGTGGGCAAGATGCAGGTATTTGCTGGCTCAGAGGCTGGTGATTCATGGTTTCAGGTCAGCAGTTCCCAGAACAGTGCTCAGCTGACTGCAGACCGCGTCAGGGCCTTTCATGTGTGCAGATTTGTGTCACGTGCGTGGCGTTAGAAAGGAC
>CM052883.1:171762165-171773248 GCA_028534135.1 Potos flavus
GGGGGAGGGGAGCATCACAGGACCTGCTCAGATGGGGGAGGGAGCATCACAGGACCTGCTCAGATGGTGTTGAAGGCAGGGTGGGGGCTGAGGTGGATGGGCTCCCGTTCATCGCAGGGGTGGGAGCCCCTTTGTGAGGGGCAGACCCCAGGTCTGAGGTCATGTGAGTCAAATTTCGCAGCCCCTACAAGACATCACAGACGGCGATGCCCAGGGAAGGCAGGAGATGCGGAAGGACCGACAGGAGGGCACAGCGAGCACAGCGGGAATGTTCTGGAGTCTCAGCCCCGGGTTAGATCTCTGCAGCCCTCCCTTCTCTGGGCACTGTGCACGTGCTCCTTACAAGGGGACAAAGTCACAAGAGCGAGATGAAGGAATTGTTCTGCAGAGACCTGCAGCCCGAGGGGGCCCCGGATGAAAGGCCTGGAGAGCCGCGGGTCCGCAGGCCCACCGCACACAGTCGCATCCCCGAGGCCAGCCGCGCCCTCCAAGGCAGCTCCGTTCAGCTTTCCGGGGAGGCTGTGCGGGCCCCAGGGTTCGGGATCAGCCCAAGGCCCCGCATCACAGGCACGTGTCGTGCGGACCTAACTGAGGGCTGGCGGGGTGCAGGTGCCTCCCGCCAGAGGCGCTGGTCCTGACCCACGTCCTAAGCTGGGTCTCCAGACAGGGAGCCCCAAGTCCCCCGAGAGGGGGCTGCAGACCCGGGCCAGCGCTCCCTCCACCCCTTAGAGCCTCCAGACCCGTGGAGGAGGCGGGCTGGGCGGTCGGCTGCCGAGGGGGTGAGGGCTGGGGGCACGGGCAGCAGGGGCTGGGGAGTCCCCCGGGGTGGCACACCCCCCCCTCCCGCCGCACCAGATGGTTCCGGCCACGGCTGACTTCTCCAGGAAGAGCTGACACCTGTCAAGGGGGCTTGTCAGGGAGGAGTGGTGCGGGGGCGGGGGAGGGGGAGCGCGGGGCGGGGGGAGGGGGCGGACACCTGGCTCGTCCCGCACCTTCCCCCGTGTTTCTGCCGAGCAAGCTGGGAAGTCACCTCATCTACAAACAGACGCCTTTGGGGAAAATCGTTTTTTTCCCTTGTGAAAACCATGTATATTTATTACTGAATAAATAGATAAAACAAACAATTTTAAAAGAAAATAACTATCAACCATAATCACAAGGCCTAGTGATAATTTCTTCATTTTGTTCTATTTCCTCACAGTAATGTGTATGCATTTATTTATTTATTTTTTACAAAGCTGAAATAACTAAAACCTCTGCCCCCCACAGAGCTGTCCTTCCCCGAGCATGCGCGCCGGGCCCCTCGGTACTCGGAGGGCCCCATACCACCCACGGCCCGCGGGGGCTGTGACGGCAAACCTAGCTCCCCCCAGCCCCCACCCCCGCGAATCGATGTCTGACTTCCTAGCCCAGGCTCAGCGTCTGGAAGGCTCAGGTCCCCAGCCTTGGAGGGTCTCCCTGTCAGGGAAGGGGTCCCCCTGCTTTTGGGGAACCAAGGAACAGAGGCTTTGACGGTTCCATTGAGTTCCACGGGGCCCTGGGGCGGGTGATGCCTGAGGGAGCGCTGGCAAGCAGGCCCGGCTCCTGGAGGGGGGGGGTCTAGGATTTTGTTGTTTGTCCGGGGCACAGGACACAGTAGAGAACCCGTGTTAGAGGGGGGCGCCCCTCAGAGCGGCCGGGCTCAGGAGGGCAGCCAGGGATGGGCCTGTGTGCCCGGGAGCTGTCAGCGCCCTGACGGCAGTAACGGACGCAAGGCTGGTCCCCTTCTCATCGGGACGTGGGCCCCTGCTCCGGTCGCTGGGGAGGGGAGGAGAGCAGGGGAGGGGAGCCTACGACAGGCCCGAGAAGGAGAAGCTGCAAGCCTGGGGCGGGGGGGTGCAGTGAGTCGGGGGACATCACCTGCTGCGTTTAATCATCTGGAGATGAGATGACAAAACCTGCCCCGAGACAGGGACCCAGACTGGGCGTATGCTGACCTGGGGCCGTAGTAGCCACAGCACGAGGCTCTCCTGGGAGGCCGTGCAGCCCCACAGCCTGATTCCCGCCGATCTGCAGCCCGCTGGACAGCGCCTCTCCGTGCTCGTGTCTGTGCGGACAAGGAAGGGGGAGAAAGGCTGAGAGGTGGGGGGGCTGCTCCGGGGGCTTCACGGCGCCCACACGGGGCATGCCTGGCGGGGACTTGGGTTTACGTGCTCTGCTCTGGGCCCCATGTGCCTCTCGAACCTGAGGTTTCCTGATTATCCATTCCTGGAGACCCGTGGGCGCCGCCTCGGCACCCACCTCCCCTCCCTCGGCCGTCAGCGGCTCCCTCTGGGCCTTCTAGACTCTGCTCCAGCCCTGTGACCGTGTTCCTTTCTTCCAGCTCATCCTCCTTCTCCCTCGCCTTCTGTCGTGGGGGTCTGCTAGGCCCACCATAGTCAAGTACCACAGCCCCAGCAGCTGAAAGAGCAGAAATGAATGGTCCCCGTCCCTGGAGGCTCAGCGCTGGAGGCCGCCAGCCCAGGGTGTCGGCAGGGCTGGCTCCTCCTGAGGCCTGTGTCCTGGGCTCATGGGTGGCCATCCTGACCCTGTGTCCTCACATGGGGGTCCCTCTGCATGTCCGTGTCCCGATCCCCTCTCCCAATAAGGACACCAGTCCTATGCGAGTAGGACCCACCCGAAGGACTTCATTTTCACGTACTGACCCTTTAAGGACCCTGCATAAAAACACAGCCACCTTCTGGAGTCCTGGGAGTTAAAACTTCAACAGGAATTGGCGGGGGACAACTCTATCCTCCAGTTCGTGAATTCTCTCTTCAGCAGAATCTAATTTGCTTTTTAAGAGTCACATGAGGTTTAAATGCCAAGTACGTACAGATTCATTTCTAGAAGTTTGTTTTGGTTCCTTCTCAAATCTCGTTCTTTACTTAGGATTTCAGTTTATCCATTTTTCATTTATTCATTTCAAACGTTATCTTCCCTTTCAGGTTGTTTCAGTAGATGAAGCTCTTAGGCACCCTAATCCACCCCTTCGGGGTAAAGGCTCACTGCCCGAGCTCACATTCGGAAGGCCCACGGGCACACGGCGTGGGAAGCACCCAGGACTGGCCCGGGACTCATTAAATGGTAGCTTCGAATTCCATGTGGTATAAATCTGTATTCCCTCAAATGCTCGCGGGATGGCCTGGCGTCTGGTTTTGCGCCGGGGGTCCCAGTGCCCAGGACAATGCCTACTGCCTCTCCGGGCCAGTGCGTGAAGAGTCGCTAATCCAGCTTCCAGACACCCCTGAACCGGAGCTCACGTCAGGGCCCAGACAACGGCAGCGAGGGTGTGGGGACACAAGGCCGGCAGCTTCGCTCCCAGGCCTAGAGTCTCACACGCGGGTGCAGAGAAACAAGCCCAGAGATGTTCTCTGCACTCGTGTGAGAGCAACTCCCCTCGGACCCGTGCTCTTCTGTTCCTTACTGAGTAGACACCTGGCTCCTTCCTGTGGCCAAATATTAATCTATCTTCCTCCATCCTAAACTCCTTGCAGGGAAGGTTCTAGAGGATCTAGATTCCCCCAAAGCCCACCTGCCCACGTCTTAGATGGCGAAGTGGGTGTAGCGGGCAGTGGCCACAGGCGGGGGGCATCGGAGTCTGTGACAAGCTACAGAAGAGGGGCAGCGGGGTCCTCGCGGGTGGCTCTGGGGTGACCAGGGCTGCCGGCAGCAGGGACGATGGGGGAAGCCACCACAACAGTTGGTGGGTATTTTTTTCCAGGCAAATGTTTGAAATGATTTTTCCCGATGGACCCGAGGGGAGAGGCCTGAAGCTTGGCTGAGCAGAAGTGGCTGGGGGCCGGGGAGGAGGCCACAGACGGGAAGCCACCGGCGGGCCGTAAGGGCCTGGTTTCCCAGGCAGAGCGACGCGTCCGCGATGGGCACCCCCAGCTGCAGCAGACTCTGGGGGGGAGCGCAAAACAGAGTGAGGTTGCTGGAGGTCAGGGGTCAGGCCCCGAGAGGTCCCGAGAGGGGGCCAAGCATTCTCAGAAGCGTGACGGCCCCCCGGGGAGGCAGGAGGAGGCAGGGTGCAGAGGGGGACTAGCGGCAGGTGCCCCAGGCCCGGGGAGGAGGCCGTGACGAGCAGCCCCGAAGGCGTCTGACTGGACGCGGTGGGACTCGGCCAGATGGCAGGAGCCGCGAGGAACGGCTGGCGTCAGTCGCCCGAGCACGGGGAAGGCTTGGGGAGCAGGGGCCTGGGGAGCAGGCCAGCGCCCTCCGGCTCTGAACCCCGCGGGGCGTGCGAGAGGGGCTCCTCTTGCAGCAGGGGCGGTGGGCGGATCAGAGGGAAGGTGGTGCGTTCTCCACGGAAACCGCGTCCCGGGGGGCATCGGGAGACGTGGGCGGTAGCTGAGCGGGTCTCGCTCTGCTCGGGCGGAGGACTGGACGGCAGGGACAGCAGGACGGGCACGGCGGGGTTGGCCCATGGCCGCCAGCGGGGCCCCCGGGACGCGTCCTGGGAGTCCCTGGGGGCAGGGCCGGTCTCTGCTGGGAGAGCCCGAGCTCCCAAACACCGCGTGGCCCCTCTGCCTCTTGTCCCAGCGAGGCGGCCTCCCAGGGAGGACGGGACGCCCTTGGCACTCGAGACAGGAAGAGGGTGCTCTGGGAGAGCATGCGCTCAGTCTCCCTGCCGCGCCCAAGCCCTCTGGGGGCCGACGAGGGCGGGGCGCTCAGAGGGGCTCCCGCGTGTCCTCTGCCACCCGTGGCGCCCTCCCTGGGGAGGGTGGCTGCTCACACGGAGCCATGACAGGAGCCGAGGGACAGGGATGGAGACCCCGGCTCGGCAGACGCGTGAGCCGGCCACTCCTCCGACAGGAGTCAGGCCTGACAGGGCACCTCCTGGGGGTCACGGACAGTCCCCGCTGGGCACATCGCCCTGGAGGAGCTCGTCCGCTACCCCGGGGGCCAGAGACCCTTGGGGCGCGTCACCAGCCTGGGTGCCCCCTGCCTGGGGGTCACGTGGCAGCAGCTGCACGAAGGAGGGACAGATAGACAGCCCTCGGGGGAGGCGGTCCTTGGGTAGTGGGCTGGTAAGGAGGGGCAGGAGAGGGCAGGAGTGGAGAAAGGCCCTGGGTGTCCCCGCAGCTCACCCTGCCCCGCTAGAGCGTAGATCCCTTATTCGAAGCATGAGCCCCACCCAGTCCCAGCAGACCGGGGCGCGTTTCTCTGCCACAGCAGGACTCGTGCTCCTGGCTGACGGTGGTCCCGAGGGCGGCCCCGTCCGATAAGGCAATGGCACGTCGTCCTCGGCCAGGTCCTTCACAATTCAGGTGCGACCTGATGGCCACGCTTAGACCCACCTGTTATCGTGGGGCCGTGTGCTCCGGCCCGTGTGGGCTAGCGGTCTCTGGGGAGGTCGTGTGCCTCGGCTCGAGGGGCTGGAGCTATTTCTCCATCGACGCTGAGCGACTCCTATTATCAGGGGTGGGCTCTGGTGCCAAGAGCAGGGGCCCATCCGCCCCTCCCTGGGGACAGCCCCCCACCACCCTGAGCAGTTCCAGCGAAAGCCCAATGCTGGTTCCCGGAAAGGAGCCGGGCGGGGGAGGAAGGCTCGGGCTTGGTCTGCCCTCCGTCCCACGCCGCAGGGGCCCCGCAACGGCCAGCACCCCTCCGTTTCGGATCCCGGGCCCGCAGGGTCTTCCCGCCCACCCCCCAGTTCTCAATGTCCTTCCTGGGTGTGGGAGTCCCAGGGCAGAGGGGACTGGGGGGGGCGGGGGGCAGAGCCTGGGATCGGCTCCTCCGCCGGCGCCAACAGCAGGGGGCGCTCCAGCCCAAGAAAGCGCCCTCGGGCCTTCTGAAGGACCCTGGTCTGAAATAAAGCTAAGGCCCAGCCCCCGCCCCTGGGGCCGAGGCCGTGGCCTCCGTGAGCTTGAGGGGCGCCTGGCCCCCGTCGGCTCGGGGGTTGGTGGGGACGGTGCAGGCCTGGGTTGGGTGGGATGCCGTGGTCACGGCTCTACCCTGCAGCTGCCCTGGGTGACCCCTGAGAGTGGGGACATCGTGGGCCCAGAGCAGGCCCGACAAGGAAAGAAAACCTTTGGTTCCGTGGCCCGTGGAAGGTGTGAGACAAGCACGGAGGCTTCCCCGATGCGTGCCTGCACCCCGGGCTGCCCCCTGAGGCAGGCGTTCTCCGTGCGCGGGCTTAGTGCCCACAATTTGTGCAGTGCTCTCACTTAGCATCTGCCCAGTGGGGCCCAGGAGGTACAGTCATGCGTCCCAGAGAGGACGCGGAGCCCCAGGGCGTGAAATGTCCTGCCCCCATCACACAGCCCAGCGCAGGCAGGGCCATCCGGGAGGGCCCCACGCCCGCGCCTGTGTGCGCGCTCGCCGCCCCTCCCCGCCGCTCTGAGAGCATGCGAGAGGCTGAGTCAGCGGCCACCGAGTCAGCCTCCAAGGAAGAGGGCCCCTGCGGCTCCAGCTGGCTCCCTTTCCAGACCATGCTGACCCGCTCTGCAGGGCTGAGCCCTCGCGGCAGCTGTGCGGCCGGGGAGGCCGGAAGGGCAAACACTTGGCAAACCGGGAGGACTGGGTCATTCCCAGCGTGCCCGCTCCCAGGTGCTGGCCGTGGGACCCAGGCCGCCGAACGAGCGGGCCCTTGACGATTGTTCTGGCACCTCCCCCGACGCCCCGGAACCGCAGCCGGAAGGAGTCACGTCAGCCCTGAGCACAAAACGCTCGGGGCTTCGCTAACGCACAGGGAATTCTGGGTGGCCCCACGCCGCCCAAGAGCCTCACGGTTGAGCCTTGGTTTTCCCACAATGCCTTCGAGCTTGTGGTCTCCGGGAGCCGCGAGGCCCCCGGGGGTCCCCACGGAACAGACAAGACGGAAGAGCAGGGGGACACTCGGGTGGCACGCGCCACCAGCGGCAGGAAGGAGGCAGACACCCCACGGCATGCTCCCCGCCCCCTCCGGCCCCCCAGCCTGCGGTGAGAGTCACGGCGGAACTGTCAGCCCCAGGCCCCGCCATGCGCCCCTCAAGGCTGCTCCCTGGGGACCAGGCCTGGGACGGCAGCAGAGGACAGGGCTGACGGCATGCCAGCTCCGGGGTCAGACTGCCACCCCGTCCCTGCAATCCCACCAGCCCGGGCCCAGGACGGGCCCTCTCGTTGCCCTTGGGCCCCTGTGAGCACAGGGTGACCCCTGATGAGGTCACCACGCCTGCCCGCTGGCCCCAGCCCTGGCCGGCCTTGAACGGGGCTAAAAGCGGCTCCCGCTGCTGGGTGCCGGCCAGCCCGCGAGGCCAGTGCTGGGTGTGGGCGAGGGCGTGGCCTCCGCCCCGGGCGCTCGCTCCTCCTGGTGACTCTCCTTCTGTCCCCAGGGAGCGTCCTCTTACAGGGCTCCCGACCCTCCACGCGCCGGGGCCCCAGGGCGGCCGGGGAGAATGACAGCCCTGCCCCGAGAAGGCTGTGCTGCACGCGGCACGAGATGCAGGGATCGCAAAGGAAACACACGGTGTTGAAGTTGTTACCAAATATTCAAAAGCTGAATGTGCTCTGCGGTGAGCTGCGTGCCTCTGTTTCTGCGCCATGGGGGAAGAGTTATCACACGGCTTCGGGGGGCGGGCCCCCCCGGGATTCAGGCCACGGCTGTGTGACAGGGAGATCCGGTGGCCTCACTGGGCCTCCTGGGAGCTCGCTCATAAGACACGCCAGTCGGAGGTTAGTGACGGGAGGGTGTCCTCTCTTGCCGCCCACGTCCACGGTCCAGGCACATCCAGGGGACAGGCCCCCCCCCAACCACCCCTGGTCCAGGCCCTTCCCATTCCTCGTGCTCGCCGTGGTCCTGACCCAGCTCCGACGGGGCCATTCCCAGCCCAGAACCTTCAGGGACCCCTCCCCCCACCAAGGCTGGCGCAGTCCCAGCTCCTTGGCCTCCCAAGAAAGTCTCCCGGAATGACCTGCCGTGGGTCCCCGTCCAGCCTCGCCTTGGCCTCCAGCCAGCTGGGCCGTTGCTGGCCCGACACTCCCGTCGTCCTCCTGTCTGCACCTCTGGTCCCTCCGAGCAGACCCTGCCCATCCCCAGCCAGTCTCCTCCGGGGAGCCCTGGAGCATCCCGACCAGGAGTGAGCTCCCTTCCCCTGGCCTCCCTGGCCCCCACAACACTTGCTCTCCCCCGGGCTCATTCATCTCGTTCCTGAGCCTTCCCACCCCCCCCCCCCGACTCCAGCGGGCTCTCGGCTCTCGTCCAACCCGGAGCCCTGGGGCCAGCAGCAGCCCCACCCCGGCTGGAGTTGGGAGCCCCACTCCCAGGGAAGGGGGCAGCTGTGGGCAGGGATGCTGACGGGAGGCAGCTGGTCAGTGACAGGCAGCCTGGAGGCGGCGGCACCTGGCATCGTGTCTGCCCTCCCGTGCTGAGCTTCGGGAAGCGTCTGTGCATTTGGGAGGAGCTGGCCTGCAGCACAGGACAGGGGCCCCAGGGACACGGCCGTTCCATTGTCTCACTCCCCAGATCAGGCCTGGAGCCGACCCCAAGCTGGGGGGCGCCCGGCGCCCAGGCCTGAGCGGGAAGGTTGTGAACATGGCTCTACACACTCTCGGCCCCCCGTTCCCGCGAAATGCTGTGGACCAGGGGCCCCCCACCATGCAACTAGTGCCGCAGCCTTGGCCGAGTCACCCAGCCCGATCCTCTGTTTGCACATCTGGAAAATGGGCGTGTGTGATTGACGTGCAGGGCTCAGCACAGACCTACTGAAAGCATCAGCTGTTTTTCTTTCTTCCTCCCTCCGCGCCCCAGCCCCGGCCTCCCCCCACCCCTCGCAGGTGCCCCAGAGGGCTCCCCTGTTGTCTAGACCAGGCTGCGTTCTGGGACGGGCGGGGAGGACTAGCCTAAGGGTCCAGCCTCCACGAGGACCCTGAGCTGGGAAGCACTGCGGGGTCTGCTGGTCCCGCCCCCTCCTGGTTCGCCCCTCCCCAGAGGCCCAAGGCCCCCGGCGGAAGGATGGCAGAGTCGGCCG
Source organism: Potos flavus (assembly GCA_028534135.1). Lineage (NCBI taxonomy): Eukaryota > Metazoa > Chordata > Mammalia > Carnivora > Procyonidae > Potos > Potos flavus. The sequence goes on from CM052883.1 coordinate 171,771,138, forward strand.
AGCACCTCCAGCCGGACGCCCGGCGAGCGGAGGCCACCGCGTCCCCCGGCCTGCTTCTCGGTCGCCAGGGTGACCCCTGGGACCGTCCCAGCTCCTGTCTTCTCTGCGCCCGGCCTTGGAGAGAATCAGGTGAGGTCCCTCCTGTTTCCTGTAAAGGAAGATAGTATTTCCTTACTTTTCTCCTTCTGTTATTCTTTTTTCTTGGAAGAACATTTTAATTTTTTTTTTTTTTTTTTTTTGGCCTTACAATCCCACGCTCTCAATACTGCTGTCTTACAGAGACGCGAAGATTTCTTGCCGCCCATCTGATTAGGACCCAAGTTCATTTCCAGGGACACCTTCTCTGTGGTCTCATTTAGCCAAGCATTGCCAGGGCTCCGGAGGGAGAGGGGCCTGCCTGCAGGGGTTCGCGGAAGCCTCCCCCCTCCCCCCTCCACGCCCCCTCCCTGCCTACTCCCCAGCAGCCATTTCCATGACTTTGGGCTTTACTGGGGCACCAGTTCCCTTGGAAGACACGAGAAGCCCATGCACGCCCACAAACCCCCTCTGTACCATCCCGTGCCCCACTTGGTCCAAATGCCGCTGCATAGGCCCTCACGCTGCCCCTGACGCCCCCCGTGGCTGCACCCCGCCCCCGTGGAGGCGGCCAGAATGTGGTCAGCAGCCCCGGCACCTGGCGGGCTCAGTCAGCGAAGTGTCTGCCTTCCGCTCAGGTCATGGTCCCGGGGTCCTGGGATCGAGCCCCGAATCGGGCTCTCTGCTCAGCAGGGAGCTTGCTTCTCCCTCTCCCTCTGGCCCTCCCCCCACTCATGCTCTCACTCTCCCTCTGAAAGAAATAAATTATATCTTAAAAAAATAAAAGACACATGTGCTTGTTCGTCTCCACAGACTGCTGATGACTTCTGCCCGTTTTCCAACAGGTCGCCGGACTTCATCTTTGTTGTCGGCAACTTTGGGGGTAGCGATCGCAGTCCTGCGTCTGTGATGTTAGCTGCAAATAGTTTGTGTCTTTTGACCTTGCTTATGGTGTATTTCGCCATATAAACGTTTTAATTATATGTAGGCGAATTTATTCATCTTTGCTTGGTTGCTGTTGGGTTTGGAGTCACAGTTATAAAAGCTTCTCTCTGATTTCGGCCGTAAAAGGGGTCGCGGTTTTTCCCGTGCTTGCTCGGTCCCCTCTCGGACCCGTTGGGGTCTGTCGTGAGGCGTAGGTCCAGTGGGGCTCTCCAGGTGTCCCAAAGCCATTGATTAAAAAGCTTTCCTTCACCTGAGAAGCCACGCCGACCCCATTTCACACGCGGTGGACCCATTTCTGGATTTTCTACTTTAGTCCACGGTCTATTTGTCTGTAAATGAGCTAACGCCACAGTGTTTAATCTAAGAAGCTTTATAACGTGTATTATATCTGGTCGAATGCCCCACACCTCCACCTTCTTTCCCAGGGATTTCCCGGCCATGCATTCCCCTCTGTGAAAGAAAAGCATTTAGACGTGCGTGGTCTTACTGGACAAACCCCAGTTCCCTCCATGTCTCCTGGCTTCCACGTATGTTGTCTTGTTCTTTGAGACTCAGCACAAACATCCCCTTTGCTCAAAATCACTAAGCTCCAGGCACATTGACCTTTGTCCTGTCCCTCGAACAAGCCAAGTCCATTCCCGCCTTTGGCCTCTGAATACGTCGGCTCTTCGGCCTGGAAGCTCCCCTCCCTCAGACTTTCATATGGATGGCTCCTCCTCATCTGAACCTCAGCTCAAACCCCACTTGCCCGGAGAAACCACCCCTGGCTGCCAGATTTTCCCATTTGTTATTCGGTTTTATTTTCCTCATGGTGATTTTCTGTATGTAAAATTTTTTACGTGTTTGCTTTATGTTATACGCACTAGAAGGTAAGATCTAGAAGAGAATTGACTTAATGTGTCTTGTTCTGTGATGAACGCTCAGCATCAAGAGCAGTGGGGGTGAAAGGAGCTCTATAAACAGTTTTGGACGAAGGACATATGGACATATGGTTGGAGGGAGGGATGAATGGATGGATGGATGGATTGGTGGATGGGTGGATGGAGGGATGGATGGATGGTGGATGGATGGATGGTGGATGGAGGGATGGA
>CM052883.1:171773348-171798634 GCA_028534135.1 Potos flavus
GTCACCCTTCCTCTGTGCTCCCCGAGCACTTTGAACACCTCACCATTATGGCCTATGAAAGGTGTTTAACACTGTCCTCAACCTACTTGGACATAAGATTTGTGAGGGCTAAAGCTGTTTCTGATTGTCTCTGTCCCAGCCCAGAGGAGGCGGTCAGTAATGAACGCCATGAGAGTGACAAGGCCACATGCCATCGCATAAGGGAGCATCTTGGGCTCAAGTCTTTGAGGGGCTGTAGTGGTGCCTAGGAAACTGCAAGGTGATATATGGGACCCCAGGGCCTTAGCTCTGCCATAGTCAGGCTTTCTGGAGCCTGGGTCCCAGCCTGTTCTGTCTGGAGCCCTGAGATGCTCTCTCACGGTGACTCTGGCAGGAGGAACACATATGCACCAAGCACGGGTTCCGACGTCACCTCCCCCAACCTGGTGCCAGGGCAGCTGCGGAAATTGTGGACAAAGGGTGAGCGGGCCGAGAGGCCAGACAGATCTGGGCTGCATAGGCTCAGCCACTGGGGATTTTGAGATCCTACCTCTCTGGATACTGAGATGAGAATGAAAATGAGGTTGTCGTGCCCACTCTCAGAGGTGTGCCAAGGCCTAAATAAGCCAGTGCAAACAGGAGCTCCCGCTCTATTTGGAGCATAGTAGTGACTCACAGGTGGGTGTCACCTCCCTTCCCTCCCCCTCTGTCTCTTTGCTCTTTTATGCCTTATGTTTGTCGATATCTAAGAGCCGAGACATCAGCAACATACCATACACCTCACCCACAAGTGCGCCTTCTGTCTCCATAGATTTGCTTATTTTGGACATTACATATAAATAAAAACATGCACTCTGTGGTTCTTCGTGACTGTCTTCTTTCTTTAGTACATGTTCAAGGTTCGTTCATGTTGAAGATATGTCCGTACGTCATCCCTGTTTTCTTGCCAAATAATACTTGTCTGATACCACATTCTACTTACTCATTCATTTGTTGGTGGACAACTGGGTTGTTTCCACTTTTTGGATATTACGAATAACGCTGCTATAAGCATTCTGGACAAGTCTACGTGGAGATACAGGTTTTCGCTTTGGGGGTGCATCCCTAGGAGTAGACACTCTGGGTCATATGACAACCTATGTTTAAGATCTGGAAAAACTTGCAAATTTTCCAAAGCAGCTACAACGTTTTGCCTTCCTATCAGCGATATCTTCCAGGTCCGGCTTGGTCACTTCCCTGCCAACACTTGCTACTGTCTGTCTTTTTTGTAGCATGCTCTTGGCTAAGAAGTGGCACCCACTGTGGTTTTGATTTGCATTTCTTTAATGGCTGGTGACGTTCGGCACCTTTCCATGTGGTTATTACTCATCGGTGCATCTTCTTTGGCAAAATGTCTATTCTGATTCTTTGCCCGGTTTTTAATCGGGTTATTCATCTTTTTATTGTTGAGTTGTGAGAGTTACTTATGTATCCTGGGCACAAGTCCTTTCTCAGATACATGATTGGAAAATACTTTCCTCTATTCTAGGGGTCATCTTTTCACTTTCTCGAAGGGGCAAAACAAAAGTTTTTAATTTCGATAAAATCCAATGTATCTATTTTTTTCCTTTTGCCACTCACGCTTTCGGTGTCTTATCTAAGGAATTATTGCCCACTCCAGGCACGAAGATCTAGTCGTATATTTTTGTCCAAGAGTTCTGTGGCGTCAGCTCTTGTGTGAGGTCTGGGGTTCGTTTTGACTTAAATTTTCTGCCCGATGTGGGGAAGCTTCCCTCTCTCCCAGGTGGACACCCAGCGGTCCTAGCACACTTGTGGAAACATTCTTTGTTTTTCTGAAGTGGGCTTTTCTCTCCCTGATTCTGAAAGGAATACATGCTTTTTAATAGAAAATGTGGATGTTTTAAACAACACAAAGAAGATGAAAGTTACTATTGATCTGCCATCAAGAGATACTTCAGAGCACGTCGCCTTAGAAGGTTTTGTGTGAAGGTTTTTGTTTGAAAACGAGATTATCTCTTACATTGCTGGACTAGTTTCAGTTCTTTTAAGAGGCTCACAGCATTCTAGTGGCTAGATTTCCCATATATTCACTCCTGTGTTACTGAAAATCTGGGTTGTTTTTAATATCCCGTGACTATAACCGATGCTGTTATTACCGGACCAAACATGTCCTGTAAAATGACGAGGCAATTAAACTAGGACAACTTGATAAACTCATTTAAAATAACATTCAGGGTCGCCTGCATGGCTCAGTCGGTTGAGCATCCGACTCTTGATTTCGGCTCCGGTCATGATCTCAGGGTCGTGAGAGTGAGTCCCGCGTTGGGCTCTGGGCTGGGCATAGAGTCTGGGATTCTCTCTCTCCCTCTCCCTGCACCTCCCCCGCTTCTCTTTCTCTAAAAAAGAAAATAATTTAAAAATAAATAAACTCAATAACTTCTACTTTTTTAAATTACAGAGGTCTTACTGCTTGTGCACCTTGGAAGCCACAGAACCGTGGAGAGAATAATCCAGCACACCCCCATCACAGACAGCGTTGTTCAGATATCGGTGTATTTCCTTACGTTCTCTCCTTCATGTTTTTGGTGTGATGGGTTTTTTATGAATTGAGATTAGACTGGACATTACAGACGTCCCCACGTTTTCGGGGCTGTGGCTTCATGGCCCAAGGAGGAGGAGCTGGACTAGGTTCTTTCTTGAGCCTGGAGCCCGTTCTCGGCGGCTGGCGGGAGCGCGCGGCCCAGCAGGTGCGAGCCGCGGACCCGAACCTCCTTCCGGCCGGTCGCGTCCAGGGCAGCCTCTCCCGCGAGGTGTTGCTGTGAACAATGTCACCTCTCCCGGCCGCACAGCCGTGTCCGCGGGCTCTCCTGGGGCCCAACTCTGCGGCATCGCTCGGGGGAACCGCGCATGGTGGGGGGGGCCTCCGGGAAGGCGCCCCCAAGCCGCTGGACAGCAGGGTGTGTGCGGGGGGCTGCGGGTCCCCGGGAGCAGTGACCGCAGGGTCACACACACGTGGAGCCCTGCTTGGGAACCGGCCGCTCAGGTGGCGTGTGCAAGCTGGTCGCCCAGCTTCCCGAGCGGGCCCCTCTCCTCACCCCTGCAGGCTGCGCTCCTGGGGACTGGAGCCTGGCCTCCGCCTGGTGCCGCAGACGGACTGGATGGGGCCTCCGGGTGACTGCGAGCCCCTTCGCCAACACACACACACGCACACGCACACACACATGCACGCGCGTGCACACACACACGCATGCGCAGGAGCACACACACGACACTCACGTGCGCACACACACACACCCCACACACTGCACAGGCCAAGAGGGACAGGAGTCACCTTTTCTGTCCTACCTCAGTCTCTGCAAACACCCCTTGCTCCCCACATCTGGGTTGGGGACCTCGGTGCCCACTTGGCCGCTCCCCGAGCCAGGGACAGCAGGGTCCCGAGGCAACTCCACGCACGCGCACGCATACACGCACACACACACACACACAACACTTGGGGCCTTCCTCCCTCCACAGACACAGTGCGAATCACATGGACGCCTCTTCCCCAGGTGCCCCTTCAGGAGCCAGGAGCCCGAATCTCCCAGGGTCCCCACAGCCAACTCGACACTCCCCCATCTTCCCATCCCAGGGGGTGGGATCACTTGCCGTGTGACTAGTGACAACCTCCCCCGGGTGCAGGGAGACTCTGGGGGTCAGTCCGGCTTCCCGGGGCCACGCTGCGGGGACAGATTGTCCCAGAGATCCCAGCCACCTTGCCCACCAAAGATGGACTGCTTTCTTTCTTCCCTCCCTCCCTCCTTTCCTTTCTCTTTCTTTCTTCCTTCCTTCCTTTCCTTCTTTATCACGGTAAGTGTGCTCTTAATCTCCATGCCCTACCTCAGCCATCCTCCCATCTCCCTCCCCTCTGGTAACCAGCAGTCTGTTCTCCGTAGTTAAGAATCTGCTCCGTGGTTTGCCTCTCTCTTTTTTATTCCCCCATGTTCATCTGTTTCTTTCTTTAAGTTACACTCAGTGAAATTATATAGTGTTTGTCTTTCTCTGACTGACTTATCTCGCCCAGCATCATACCCTCCACGTGGTCGCATCCATGTCATTGCAAATGGTAAGATTTCATTCTTTTTACGGCTGAGTACTATTCCATCGTGTGTACGCCGTATATCTTCCTTATCCATCCGTCCTGGGCTGTTTCATACCTTTGCTACCGTTGGTAATGCTGCTTTAAACAGAGGGGTGCATGTGCCCCTTCGAATTAGTATTTCTGTATTCTGTGGGTAAGTACTTAGTATTGTGATTGCTGGGTCATAGGGTAGCTCTAAGTTTTTGAGGAACCCCCTCACTGTTCTCCACAGTGGCTGCACCAGCGCGCGTTCCCACCGCCGGCGCATGAAGGGCCCCCCCTCTCCGCATCCTCACCAACACCTGCTGTTTCTCGTGGGGTTGATTCCAGCCCTCCCGACAGGTGTGAGGTGGTATTTCATGCGGTTTCCATTTGCATTTCCCCGATGATGAGGGATGTCGAGCATCTTTTCGTGTATCCGTTGGCCCTCCGGATGTCTTCTTTGGGAAAATGTTCATGTCTTCTGTCCTTTTTTTTTTTTTAAAGATTTTATTTATTTGAAAGAGAGAGAGAGAAGAGAGAGCAAGCATGAGCAGGGGGAGGGAGAGGGACAAGCAGTCTCCCCATTGAGCATGGAGTCTGATGCAGGACTCAATCCCAGCACCCCGAGATCATGACTTGAGCCAAAGTCAGATGCTTAACCGACTGGGCTGCCCAGGCACCCCACCTTCTGCTCATTTTTAAACTAAATTATTTGTTATTTCGGTGTTGGGTTGTATCAGTTCTTTATATATTTTGGGCACTAACCCTTTATGGGATAGGTGATTGGCAAATATCCTCTCCCATTTCATAGGTTGTCTTTTACTTTTGTTGACTGTTTCCTTCCCTGCACAGAAGGTCTTTATTTTGATGTAGTTCCAATAGTTTACTTTTGCTTTTGTTTCCCTTGCCTCTGGAGACATATCTAGAAAAATATTCCTATGGTCGATGTCAAAAAGGTTACTACCTGTGCTCTCTTCCAGGATTTTTATGGTTTTAGGTCTGACATTTCAGTCTTTAATCTATTTTGAGTTGATTTTTGTGTTTGGTGAAGAAAGTAGTCTGGTTTCATTCTTCTGCATGTGGCTGTCAGTTTTCCCAACACCATTTGTTGAAGAGACTGCTTTTTTCCCTTTGGACATTCTTGCCTCCTTTGGTATAGACTGACCATATAATCATGGCTTTATTTCTGGGCTCTCTCTTCTGTTGCTTTGCTCTATGTGTCTGTTTTTGTGCCAGTGCCATACTGTTTTGATGACTACAGCTTTGTAATACAACTTGAAGTCTGGAATTGTGATGCCTCCAGATTTTTCTTTTTCAAGATCGCCTTGGCTATTCAAGGTCTTTTGTGACTCCATACAAATTTTAGGATTGTTTTTTCTAATTCTGTAAAATATGCAGTTGCTATTTTGATAGGGACTGCGTTGAATTGTAGATTGCTTTGGGTAGTATAGACATTTTAACAATGTTTACTCTTCTGATCTATGAGCATGAAATGTCTTTCCATTTCTTTGTGTCATCTTCAATTTCTTTCATCGGTGTTTTATAGTTTTCAGAGTACAGCTCTTTCACTTTGGTTAAGTTTATTCATCGATATTTTATTGTTTTTGATGCAAGCGTAAATGAGACTGTTTCCTTAATTTCACGTTCTGCTGCTTCATTATTTGTGTATAGGAATGCAACAGATTTATGTACATCGATTTTATATCCTGCAACTTTAATGAATTCATTGATCAGTTCTAGTAGGTTTCTGATGGAATCTTTAGGACTATATATATATATGTATAATTTTTTTTAAAGATTCAGGTTTTCTATATATAGTATTGTGTCATCTGCAAGGAATGAAAGTTTTATTTTTCCCTTACCAACTTGGATGCCTTTTATTTCTTTTTCTTATCTGACTGCGGTGGCTAGGACTTCCAGTACCATGTTGGATAGAAATGGTGAGAGAGGGGGCGCCTGAGTGGCTCAGTGGGTTGAGCCTCTGCCTTCGGCTCAGGTCATGATCTCAGGGTCCTGGGATCGAGCCCTGCATCGGGCTCTCTGCTCGGCGGGGAGCCTGCTTCCCCCTCTCTCTGCCTGCCTCTCTGCCTACTTGTGATCTCTCTCTGTCAAATAAATAAATAAAATCTTAAAAAAAAAAAAAAGAAATGGTGAGAGAGGACGCCCTCATCTTGTTCCTCATCTCAGGGGAAAAGCTCTGTTTCCCTCATTGCGTATGTTCGCTGTAGGTTTTCCACATATGGCATCTCCTACGTTGCGGCGCGTTCCCCGTAGACCTTATTGTTGAGGGCTTATCAGGAATGGATGTTGTGCTTTGTGTGCATATTTAAATGATCATATGGCTTTTATCCCTTCTCTTACTGTTGTGACACATCGCACTGATTACTTTGCGACTTTCAAATCGCCCTTCCATCCTGGGAGTAGAAAAAGGTGTATGTTTTGCACAGGTTACGATCCTAGCAGGGTGGGTTCTATGGGGTGCTTTGCTCCACTCTGGAACCTGGGCTCACGAGGGCCCCGCGACCTCGACACGTGGCCCGCGGCTGCTGCAGAGACGGACACAGGCCGGGCCCTGTCACACGTGCTTCAGACACAGGTCACTTCTGCTCATGTCCCTCAGCGGGAAGTGGCCCTGAGCTCCTGCCTGATCAGGGGGCAGGGGGCAGAGCCGCAGACCCCCCGCCTGCACCTCCAGCCAAGGACCGGGCTCCTTGCGGCTGCCTCCTTAGGGCCCAGAATGCTGACGAAGCCGTTGAACCCTTGTTATGTGAACTTCAGCCCTGTTCTTTGCAGAGCCGGACAGAGACCAAGAGCGGAGCTGGGGCCAGCCCGCCGCGGTCCTTGCACTTCTCTCCCCGCCACCCTCGGCCAGCGGAAAGAACCAGACCAAGGCCAGACTCGCCTGCCCGGAGCAGAGGCTGCCCCGACGTGGCGGCAGCCAGGGTGGGGACAGGGCGGAGAGGACAGCTCACTGCACAGGCCATTGAGCCAGCTAGAGAGGAGGAGGGAGGGGGAGCGAGTGAAGGGGGGAGAGGAGGAGGGAGAGAGTGAGGGAGGGAGAGGAAGAAGAGAGGAGAAGGGGGAGAGAGGGAGGGGGAGAAAGGGAAGGAAGTGGGGAAGGCAGGAGGGAGAATGAAAGGGAGGGGACAGGGAGGGAGGGAGGGAGAGAGAGGGAAAGAGGTGGGGTTTGATCCCTCTGGGCCCAGGAGCCCTGACTGACCTCGACCCAGCCCTGCCGGGGTCCTCAGAGCCCCTGGACATATGAGTCAGTTCTCGTCTTGTGAGCAGAGGGGAGAAGGGGGAGGAGGGAGGCAGCTGAAGAGTTTGGTGGCGCAGAGCCCCTCCTGGGCGTGAGCAGACCTCCCCGGTCCTCTCTGTGCGGGAGCAAAATGCGAGGCCCCTTCGCAGTGCCGCCCGCCCCTTGGAAGGGTTCAGGAAGAAGCCAGACCCCAGGGCTAGGAGGCACTCTCCCCGCCTCCCCTCACTGCGGGGCAGGGCAACGGAGACCCACCCATGGGCCACGGGACCCGTCCACTTCACAACGTGGGCATTTCTCTAAGCCCGAGGGCAGAGGGTGGCCAGCGGCCCGGAGGCCGGGCCCTAGCCCAGCGGTGGCTCCCGCTCGGGCGGTGACCGGGGTGGGGTGGCTACTCCATTCTGCGAGAGGCAGACCGTGGTCTTTAGAACGAAGCCACACCTGTTGTCCGCCCAGCTCCCACTGCGTCAGCACCTGGCCCCGTGTGGACACCAGACGCGCTTCGACCGTGGGGCCGTGGCCCTCGGGAGGCACCATACGAGTACAGGCCGGATGGAGAGGATGGATGGGGCCGGGCTCAGCCGGAGGGGGTGGCCACCTGCCTGCCCTTCTCCCACAGGGAGACCCACATGAGCGTGTCCCACGGCACACAAGCCTGGCGGTGATGGGAGGCTGCGGGGGCAGCAAGAACCCTGGCGAGCTGCCTGGAGGCGGTGGCCTGGAAGCTGGGCTTGGGGGGATGGGCTAGACCTTGACAGCTGGCTGCCGAGGAAAGAGTATTTCTGGCTCCCCGTGACCTTCCCTTTGCGGGCCTACTCCCCAGGCCCTAGCCCCTTGTCCTCATCCCCTGACCCCACGGTGGCTCCCCGTGCCTTCCTGCTGTGGGCTAATCAGGCCTAGCTCTGTGCCGGCTGCTCTCGGGAGGCTTAGCTCGTCTGCTTTTATTATGGTGCAGAAGCTTCTAGAAGCTTCAAACCGTTCCGTGTGGTTTCACTTACTTGTCGGCACTAAAGGCAGATCTTTACAGATTCCGGAATAAATCTACCCTGGAGCATGTCAGGGAGGACCCTACCTGGGGGACCACGCCCACTGTCTTGGAGAGGCTACAAATGGGGGTCGAGGGGGGCTCCAGAAACCGAGACAAGCAATGGCTACAAGAAGGGCACGGAGCCGCCCCGGGGGGTCAGCCTCCAGCCGGGCCCCTTCCTCGGCTCGTCTGCACAGTGGCACCCGGGAGTCCCCAGCTCCGCCTGGACAAGGCTGAGCCGGTGGCCAGGGGCAGGCCGTGGGGGCTCGCCCTGGGCTGGGGACTGTTCCTCCTGGAGGCTCCAGGGCTGACCCTGGGTCCCCCTCTCCAGACCCTCTGTCCCTTCAGAAGTATGAGGACGCTGGCTTTCGGCACGCCACCCCGAAGTATGCCGTTTTGGGCTTTTAGAAGCTGGACAGTCCCCCGAGGGCGACACTGGCCTTGGTGTCCCGAGGGCAGGCGTAGCCGCCCGTCAGTGTTCCTCAGGATCTCTGCCGGGGTGGGGGTCGTGCTGGTAGCCAGCCTGGGCTCCCGTCTCCTGCCACCTGGAAAAAGGCCACCGCGGCCACAGCTTCGGGACCAGCAGGAGGAAAGACCCAGAGCTTCCGTGGGCGCCTTGCCTCCTGCCTCCATCCCCGCTCCTCCCCGGGAGGGCGGGCCCCGCCGTGCAGCGGCCGGGATCCAGGAGCTACGAGGAGGAGCGCTGTGAGCGGCACCCCAGGCCAGGGCTCTGCCCGTTCCCCGCGGCCCTTCCCTGTGCCCCCCGGGGCCGCCAGCCAGCTTCCGTCCCCAGCTGCCCCGGGAGCCTGAACAGCGAGCCCTCCTGGGTGTTCCGCCCGCCTCCCCGGAGCAAACGGGGCCGTGTCCCAACCGAACTCGGGCCCCGGGCTCGTCCAGGTGTGGGGCGGCCTGCCGTCTGTCCCACGGAGCTGTTCCTGTCCCCCGGCCTGCCCCCAGCCGGTGTCAGACAGGCACGGGGTGAGGCCCTGAGACGCTGTCAGCACCACATCTCGGAGAAGCCGCCGCCGCCACCTGGGGGTGTCCTCCCGCCCCAGCCGCCCTCCCGCCCTGGACGCCGGGCTCACCCCCGCGGGCCTGCCTCGTGCTCTGCAGGGCCCGGCTCCCCCCAAGGACGGGAGGCGGCGGCCCAGTTTCCTCGGCAGCACGGGAGGACGGGAAGGACCTGGGACCCCCTCCCTACACGGCCAGCATGGTGCTGGGCCGCCCGCCTTCCCCGGGCGTCCCTAATAGCGTCCTTCCCAGCGGCTGCTCCCGGCCAACAGCAGGGCAGCAGGGGGCCCACGGACGCACGGCCCGGGTGACCGGCCAGGAGCTCCGTCTGGGGCCCGCGTGTATTCGTGTCCGTGCTGCGCAACAAGGTCACGACCCCAGCGGCTTCTGTGACACCTGCTGACCACCTCGGGCGTCCACGGGTTCCGTCCGGGCGCAGCCTCGCCCCCCAGGCCATGTCCCAGACGGCGGCCAGCGGCAGTCACCTGGAGGCTGGCTTCCTTCCAGGCGGCCGAGTTCACTTCCCCACGTGTCCGCAGGACCCAGGGCCCCGAGGCCCTGCGGCTCCCCGCCCCGCGCTGTTTCCGGTGCGGCCACGTCCCCCTCCGGGCTCTGGCTCGTGTCCTCGGACCGCGGAGGGTCACGTCCCCCGCCCCCGCATGTTCTCTCGGAAGCCGCTGCTACGGGGCAAGGGACGGTCCAGGCTCGCGGTGGCGGGGCCGCGCGCCCACCGAGGGTCTGCCTGCCGCAAGGGGACAGGAGCCTCTTGCAGACCCCTGCTCCCCCAAACTGTGCTCTCAGCCTGTTTTGGGATCGCAGCCCCTTTTCAGAACGCAGTAGTTGGGTCTGGAGGAGAACCCTCCTGCCGAGGATTTCCAGCCCCCCACCCCGAGCCCCCGGGGCTGCACTCCCACCGAGCATGCGCTGGGCCCTCCCCCGCACCCCGACCCGGGAGGGTCCCCTCCCCGCCCAGCGCAGTGGACCTGGCCCACAGGGTCTCTCCCACTGGCCCCACCTGTGTGCCCTCCCAGGACACCCCCAGCTCCGCCCGCGGCCCCCGACCTCTGAGTGGGGGCTGGGGCCGTTTGTCCTCCACTGAATGCACCGACTGTCTCACGGTCAGTCTGTGAGTTGAGCCAGAGCCAAGCAGGGCCCAGCCCGGGAGGAGAAGAGGGCTCTTGTTTCCGCCCAGCCCCTCACCAGCTGCCCAGCTTCCCCCCTCCCGGGCCTCCCGCGCCGGCTGCAAACCGGGCTTGGAGCAGGTTCGCTCCGGAGGCGGCTGCAGACCCGGGCTCCGGGGGCTCCGGGAACGTCCTAGCACAGCAGCCTACAGCCCTGGCGCAGCCCCTGACCTCTGGGGTGCGGAGGGGGCCCCTCGACAGTGGAGGGGAGCTGCAGCAGGGAGCTGGGGCTCCTGGCCGAGCGGCCTGGGGGACCTGCCCCCCCACCTGCTGTGGGAGCCCCTGCGCCCACCTGTCAGTCACGCCGCGGCCCCCCTGCCTCCCACGGGGCTGGCCAGCCGGGCGAGGCCCCCTCCCCACCCCACCTCCCTGGGACCCCCCCGAGCAGGACTGGCGGGGGACTCGGCCCAGTTTGGGGGTGAAATGCTGACGGGGATGCTGGGCAGACGAGCACGCAGTCCTCCCTCAGTCTCGGGAACGTGTAAGGACAGAGCAGCCCAGACCCCTCTGTCTCGGCATGAAGATTTCCAGGGAAGCGGGGAGCCGTGGAAGGAAGCAGATTGGGTGTGAGGGAGGCCCTGACGACGCTTGCTTCCAGGGGTGGGGGACGCTGGGCGGGGGGTAGGCCTGGGAAGAGGCGGGACGTGACCCTCAGCCGCGGAGAGAGGGTCAGTCAGCCAGAGACCATGACTCACGCACAGCTGGCCCTGGGGTCACACGGAGATCTGAGCACAGGCCGGGGCCGGGCACACCCCCTCGGAGACCTTTGCTTTCATGGTCCCTCTCGAAGCGGCCTCAGAGGTCTCCCCACTGCCCCTCGCGGCACACAGATGGAAACCGAGGCCCCCGTGGGGCCCCTCAGTCCTCGCTGGTCCCTGCCCCTCCCTCCCGGGAGTGGGTCCAGGGCAGAGTGGGTGGGCTGAGTCGCCGCCCGGTGCAAGGGCCCCCCCGGGCCTGCAGGGAGAGCACCCAGGGGCCGGGAGGCGAGCGGTTCGTGCCACTCAGCGGGCCGGGAGCAGGCCCGGGGCCGGGAACGGGAGGGCGCGTGCCCCCGGGCTCCCTCCCACTCACTTCCCGTCGGGTTCAAGGAGCAGGCCCCCGCGGAGCCGCTGGAGCCGACTCCGGAAAAGGCCTCGTGCTCTCTCCTGCCGACCCCCACGCCGCCCCCCAGGGGAGGGCCGCCCTCTCCGTTGGCGGCCTCCCCCCGCAGAGCGGGGCTTGAGCTGCACAGAACTTTCCGGGAGACGCTTCAGAGTTCCGTGCTGTCCACTCCGTTAACCACAATTATTTAATTAGAAAGATAAGAAACAGCTCATCAAAGATTTAGTTATAATTAGCAGCTGACAACACTTGGGTGAGTCAATGACCCGAGTGGGCAGCACTCAGCCCGCCCTGCTGGGAAAGCCTGAGACGTGAGGACACGGCAAGGCTGGGGGGGGGCTGCCGAGGCGAGGCCGGCAAGGGGAGGCCGTGTACCCCCCAATCCGGCCCCCGGCGCGGGGCAGAAGGCACCACCTCCAGCTGGCCTCCCAGAAAGCCACCTGTGTGGCCACTGGGCCTCGCTCAGAAGGGTCCGAGCCCGGACGTGCCGCTGACACCGGGAACGTCCCTAGAACCCGGAGCGAGACGCAGCGTTTCCACGCGGCCAGGCCCGCCCGTGCGGGGAGCGAGTCCCCAGGGTGGGACCCCCAGAGACGGGTGAGAAGTGGCCCCTGACCTTGGCGCTCTGCACGGACACCCTGAGAGGGGCTGGGGGTGGCCGTGCGGCGGGGAGGGAGGGGCGTGGGAATGGGGAGTCCCGGGGCCTTGCGCCAGCGGCTCCCGCAGGGTGACGGATCAGGACGTGGGGACAGCCCCGGGCTGTGGGTCGGGGTGTGGGTGGGGCTGGGCGCCAGGTGCCATCCGCTCTGGGACCCTCCTGGCAGCGTGCCTCGGCCAGGGGCTCCCGCTCTCTGCGCCACAGGGACCTCCCTGTCACGGGGTCCGTCCTCATGGGATGAGCGGTGGCTTTGTGTTCCAGGCCCACGAAGGCCCCCAGGAGGCTGACAGGGAGCAGACAGAGGGGACACCCGAGCCTGGCCTGGGCGTCCCCACCCGACCCTGGGGAGCCTGAGGACCCAGAAGACGTGAGGGGCCCTGTCACGGCTGCTCCTGGCAGCGAGCTTCTGGCCTGGAATGGCGTGCGTTTCCTGGCGGAGACCCCAGGACCTTTGCCCGACCTGCCTTTCCTCTTAGCACCCGCAGGCGCCCGGGGCCACTGCCTCTTCGCTCCCGCTGTTCGATCTCTGGCTCTGTGAGCTCAGGGCCTTCGTCCCGCGTTCCGGCCTCCACCAGTTCCAGCACACGGCGGATGCCTGGCCCGAGCCATGGGGCCCGGGGACTCGCTGGGCCTGGCCGTGGGCGGTGGCTCCCGAGCATCGCCGCGTCTGATGAAGCGAGCACGGGCGGGGGGAGCTCTGTGCAGCCAGACGTCCTCCACCCCTCGGGCTCCTCTCCGTCGTGGCTACAAGGGCCCCGGACACCCCCATCGGAGCCGTCCACGCCCGGAGTCCACGCCCAGATGGAGTGCCTGTCTGGGTCTGGGGCTCTGGGACCTGCACCAGGCTGCAGAGAATCTGGTGCTCGCAGCTCAAATCCAGGAGGGACCCCTACAAACAGGGGCGCACCAGGCCGGGTCAGCCCTGGGGTGCCGGGACCCATCCACAGTCCCAGCTGCGGGATCGGGGGCGTCTGTCGGGAAATAACACAGCTCTCGGGCCCAGGCCTGATCCCACCTCTGTCATCAAAGCTGCCAGAAGCTTCTATTATTGGAAACGCCTGTCTGGAACCTTCAAAGCCCTATGACATGGCCGTCTCCATGGCAGCCATGCGCCCCAGAGACTCGGAGCTGAGGAGTCACGGGGCCCGTGTTAGTCCCAGGGGCTGCTCTAACAAATGACCGCCAGCTTGGTGGGTTCAACGACGGGTCTGGAGGCCAGAAGTCAGAACCGAGGAGCCGGCAGGGCCGTGCTCCCTTCCGCGGCTCCGGGGAAGGGTACCCCTGCGTCCTCTGGCTTCTGGGGCCCCTGTTCCCTCGGCCGTGATGGCGTCACTCCGGCCTCTCCCTGTGTGTGTCTGGGTCTCAGACCTCCCTCCGCCTCTCTTCCAAGGACACCTGTCCTTGCATTTGGAGCCCACCCTAACCCACGATGATCAGACCCTGAGACCCTCAATTAGGTCTGCGAATATCAAGTAAAGCCACATGCACAGTCAGCGGGGATGGTGACAGGGTCCTGTCATCTGGAGGGGGACACTCGAACCCACAAGGCAGCCCCAAGGGGTGACTGGCCGCCCACCGCTGCTCCTCTCTGAGCCTCCCTACTCGTCCCCGAGCCTTCCTCGGGGGGCAGGGGGCGGGCCACGTGAGTCCCGTGCCCGACATGGTGCCGTTCCCAGCAGGAGCGCCCCGCGTGTAGATGCCGGGCTTCGCTGCGGGCCGGGGTCCCCGGGAGGTGGAATGTGGCCAACTGGGACCCGCTGGATGGGAACGGATGTGGCCGAGTGTGGCCGAAGCGTCCTGGGAACTGCCCTGGGCAGAGGCACCATGTCCATCACCGGGCAAGGTGGGGGCGCCCCCCCAGCCCCTGGAGGGAGGCAGGACAAGGTCACTTCCAAGGGTCCTTCCAGATCTCCAACCAAAACGCCCCCTGTCTCCTGCCCCTCCGTCTGAGCTGAAAGGGACTGCGAACCAAATGAGCCAAAGACTTAACAGGAATTGATTTTAATTTAAAGCCCTTTGAGTGCTCTCTCCCGCGATGAAAGGAGAGTGGAATGAGCCGCGTTTCCTGAGGGCCCCGAGAAGCGTATCTCACCTCGATCTCTGCCCCACGCCGCCCGCCCCAGACGGACGAGGTCAGCTTCTCTCACTGTCTCCCGCTGATGACCGAGTTTAACCTCCAGAACCTCATTTCTTCTTTTATTCCGACCTCGTGTCTTCTCATGCTCTCCAGCAAATATTCCGAACTCAGACTCTCGAGACCAGAGTTACTCACAGCAAATTCTGAGACAGGCGTGTGGCCGACCCCCCCCACCCCCATCTAGGAGGCAGGACGCAGAATGTCCCCAACTCGGGCCCTTCCCCAGGAGCAAGTCGGCCCTGTTCTTGGAGAAGGGCACAATTTCCAGTAATCCACGGGCTGAGAGATTCTTGGGCCAGAATCTTAGCTGTTTGATAGTCTCATGACCTTGAGAAGTCAAGTTTGACTTTGAGGATTTGACCTTGGAATCAGAGGTGTTTTGGGAGCACCCAGAAGTGAGTATGCGTCCGTGCTTGACAGGGAGCCTGCGTCAAGAAGACCCCCAGCCCCAGGGTCCCCTTGCTGGTCCTCAGCCTCAAATCCCATTAGGCTGTCACCGTGTGCCCAGGGACAAGCCTGCCCCTCCCAGACGCCGGCCCTACGATGGCAGGTCCGGCTCTCCTTCATCCCCCTCTTCCTTGGCTGGTAGCCCCCTCGGTGCCGACTGTGGAACACGATGCAGGCGTTACCCAAACCTACAGACCACGGCCCCCCCAGGCCTCAGTCCCCAGCAGGGCTCGGACATCCTCCTTCCCCCAGGAGCTGCAAGCCTGACTTCCGCACCACCATGAAAATCAAGGCGCAGCGGCACCTGCCCACGTCCCCCAGGCAGCAGAGAAGGGGCCCGTCCTGCCCCCCAGGGCCGATCTCCCTCACCCCAGTCACAGCCCCACGCCCGACTTCCAGCGACCTCTGCCCTCGGCCCGAGGCTGCCCCAGGCGTCCCTTTCTCCGCCCCCTCCCTCAGCCCTGCCTCCCACGAGCTGTGGGCCCCACGGTGGAGCTCTGCGGAGGAACCTCTCCTTCCCTCCTGCCTGCTGGCCACTTGCTGAGGCCGCTCGGGACAGGTGACCGGGCCTCACCGTCCTCTCTAGGAAACATGCCTGTCTTGTACGAGCTTAAGAAACACTTGCTTTTCTCTGCTCCCAGACTAGAATCTGGAATTTGGAAAGCCGGCTCTTAGAGACGACTGTAAAGTGTGTATTCTATTTGATCCAAGGGTCTCAGCGGGTCCGCTTGTGCTGGAGCTTGCAACCTTGAAATCTCGGGCTGGAGGGACCTGCAGGGGTCACCTGCCCCCAAACACACAGCGTGTGCGGAGTGAGAGGGGATCGGAGACACACGCGGGGGCCCAGAGACGCAGAGCGGCTGGGCTGTGAGGGGCTCAGCCACCGAGGTCCCGATCCGCCCAGACCAGCGCGGTTCCGGCCCTCGCGTCTGCAAACCTCGGCCGGCGTCCACGACGGCGTCCTGCTCTCTCATCCCCCGCGGCTTCCAGAGAAGACACAGAAGCACTTCGTGCTGCTGTCTTTCCAACATGATGTAAAGAAAAATGCTTTCAAGGACACGCAAGTCTGCAGTTGGGGACTCTGGCGTCTGAGATGGGAGAACCTTGACTCGCACCCCAAGACGGCCTCTGCACAAACCTGGGATCCTACACGTTCCTTTTGATCGTGACTCTTAGCAAGTCCCCTTCTGCGATCAAAGCTGGCGAGGGGGACGGGCTCCTTTGAAGCTGGCTGGGGCTTGCCGAGGGGCAGGTCCTGGCGGCCACAGTGTTTGGCTCCAAAGCAGAGGCTGGCAGGCGGGGCCCCAGGGTTTCCTAATAGGCCCTTTACCCTTGTAGACTCTCCTCCATGGAGTGCTTGCTGGCCACCCCCGGCCCCATGGAGGGTGTGTGGGTGGGGTCTGCATGCTCTGAGTTCCCTCTGAAAAGGACCCTCTCCCCAGTCCAGTGAACCTGGAGGGACTGTAAATGTGGCCGTGGGCACGTGACCCAGGGCAGCCAATCAGCACTGTCCCGCCGCTGACTCCTGGACCAGCCCAGGGACAGGCACATGACGCAGGCTGGCCAATGAGTCCTGTGGGAGATTTAGAGGTGTGGTGAAAAGAGAGGGTTGCTCTATGTCAGGAGCTTTCTATGACCTGGAGAGACGGTCTACCTGAGAATAAAGCGATACAGGGAAAGTCGAGCTGAAAGAAAGGGAGAGAAAGTGGCTCTGATAACCTTGTCTAACCTCCTGGATCTAGCTATGCCTGAAGCCCCTGACAGTTTCCAATTCTATAATCCACTCAATCATCCTATTTCTTTGAGCAAGTTTTGAGAAAAGTGTCTGTCGCTGGCACACAAAAGATGCCAAACCACTGAACAACGCCTTCCTGCCCCGGGGAGGAAAACCACCTGCCGAAACGGGACTCTCCAGGAGGAGCCCCCACTTGGGCCCCAGGCTGACCGGGCCCGGGAAGCAGTACCCTTGTAAAGCAGGGTCTGCACGTATGGGGCCTGCAAACAGGTCACAGCTTTCATGGGACAAGTTCCCGGGGAGGTTCTGCGGGCCCAGGGAGGGCCCGATATGTGGGAGAGAGAGCGCGGCCCACAGTGGCTGTCGTGGTGGGCTGACAAGCACAGAGACCCCGCCCCAGACGCTGGCCAGCCCCTCTCCGGTCACCTGTGGCCACGCGCAGCCTGCACCCGCAGGCCCGCCCCTCTGCCCGCTCTCGTTCCGTGGGGACACCGGCTGCAGGCCGAGCTCTGCTGTCCCACGTTCCCTCCGGCTCATCACCTCCCGACCACACCCAACCACAAATATTATTCCAGCAAGCAGCCGAACGCCTAGAAATAGTGCGTAGGCTTAGGAGAAATGACCACCGCAGGGGCTGGGACGGAAGGGGCGGCGACGCCGTGGCCGCCCAGAGACACCCCGCGCTCGGGCCAGCCTAGTTTAAAAGGAAACGCTCGGTGAACTCATCTTTCCCTTTCTCTTCCTCCACCTCCTCTGTGAAATCTATTTTAAAAGATCAGAATTTTCTTTACATCCACCTCCAAAATGTGCTGCGGGAGGTAAGTGGGACATAAACAGACGGGGTGGGGGCGGGGCGGTGGGAGAAGTGGGGGCACCTGCAGTCCCGGCTGGGGTCTGGTTAGTCAAGCGCCTCTGTTCCCCCCAGGGGGGTGGCAATAGGTCAGCACTCTGGGGTCGGACCCCGCGGCTCTGTCCGGCCTCCCGCACCTGTCTCGGTCCCCGCGGGGACAGTGCCCCGTGAGGGGGCGGTGCCGGGCATCCGTGTGTTCCCGCCCCACCCTTGGACCCCGGCCCCCCTCACCCCAAAGCCCAGCAGAGCCCGCGCGTTGGGAGGACCACGGGGGACTCCGTCTCTACCTCGGCTCTCCGCCTGGGCCTGGGTCCCCCCTCCCTCTCTGGGATCCTGCCAGGTGTGAGCCCCCCGCCTGGCCCAGCCCCACCCCTACTCACTGCCCCGCAGGGCCCGGACCCCCAGTCGGGGGAATTCCAGCCTACCCCGGGGGGAGCTGCCCTGATTCCTGGAGGCTCCCAGAACCCCGGAAGGCTGTGGAAGCCGCCTGGGGAGGGGCCCGAGGCACCTCTGTCCCGAGCACTGGCTGATAGCAGAGCGGTGGCCCCCAGGAGGGAGCTGGTCTGTGTCCTTGTCCTCCACCTGCAAGTCTCGCTGGGGTCCCGCCATCTGGTCTAGCCAGCATCCCAGGACCACGGGGTGCAGCCCCCACCCCTACACCCCATGCATGGGGCCTAAATGGAGCTCAGGTGCAGGAGGGAAGGTAGTGGGGCCCACATCCTCCTGCGCCCCGAAGCTGGTTGCCCCAGACCTGCTCCTCCAGGCTGGCCACCTGCCGGCTGGCTGTCCCTGCAGGCTCAGCTGTGGGGTTCGGGGACGGCGCATCAGCGGCGCCCACCTAGGGCTGGGGGTGGGGTGGAGACCTGAGCATCCCGCTTTGCTTATATTCTGGAGTCCTGGAGATGACCCACCCCCTTGGGCCCACCCCCTGGCCCGTGGCTCAGGCCGGCCTGCTGGTGCCTCAGTTTCCCGCTGGGCAAGGAGCCTACCTTGGCTGGCCTGCTGCAAAGGGCCCGCCACAGCGCCCCGAGCCCTGCACTCTGCTAGGATCCTGAGTCTTGGGAGTCCGTACGGTTTGCTTTGTGCGTCTCCAGCTGTGGCCAAATCCCCACCTAGACTCCTTCCTTCCTCCCCAGGCCTGCCTCTTCCAGGAAGCCCTCCAGGATAATTCCACAGCACAGTACTGTCACCCTCTGGAATTAGTACTGCTTGTGCCCACCTAGAACCTCCCCGTCCCCTACACACACACACACGCGCGCACGCACACACACACACGCACACGCACGCACGCACACGCGCACACGCACGCACACGCGCGCACGCACACGCGCGCACGCACACGCACGCACACACGCACGCACGCGCACACGCACGCACGCGCACACGCGCGCACGCACACGCGCACGCGCACACGCACGCACACACGCACGCACACGCACGCACACACGCACGCACACGCACACACGCGCACGCACACACGCACACGCACGCACACGTGCGCACGCACGCGCACGCACGCACGCACACGCACGCACACGCACGCACGCACAGCGTGCCTCCTGGGGTCGGCTAGCCCCTGAAGCTCCCGGCTCACCTCTCAAGTTCTCCGGATGCGCCCAAGCTTGTCCTCCTAGGCCCGCCCTCCCCACTGCCTCCCCAAGCCCAGCCCCCGTGCCCCAGGGGAAGCCTTGCTACCCGGGGTGGGGGCACCTCTCGTCCCAGCTCTGGGGGCAAGCAGTCTGCCCCGTCCCTCGGCGAGTCTGCGCACACGGTAGGGATGCGGTTGGCACCTGGTGAAACAGAGGTCAGGGCCGTCGGGAGGACAACCCCCCCACTACGGGCGGGCTGTTCTTAGAGCAGACGGAGCTGGGAGCCCCCCTGCCACCGCAAGGCAGCAGGACAGGGAGCTGCCGTGCAGACAAGGAGGCCAGGCCTGTCCCCATCACGGGTTCCCCTGCCGTGGGGTCACACCTGCTCCCGGGCACGGCAGCCCACCCACCTACCCCTCTACTTCGGGAGTGGGGGGTTCCAGAACCCCTTGGGGTGCCCCTGACGGTGTGGCGATGGCCCGTGGCCCTGAGAGAGCAGCTCACGCTCCGCTGGGGGCCCCGCGGGCAGGCCCTCGCCGGCCAGCAGCAGGCGGCCTCTTCCGTCGGCAGCTCCCAGGTCCCGCCCCAAGCATCCCGGCTGTGCCCACCGCCCGGGAGGGCCTCCCAGAGCTCCTGGTCCGGGCGAGCAGGGGAAGAGCCCGGCGAGGGGAGCTGCCGTGTCTGAGACACGGGCCTGTCTGGCCTGCACCCCGCGTCCTGGGGGCTGAGGCCGGGGCAGGCCTGGGGCGGGAGCTGCTGGACATGCAGGGTCCTGCGTCCCGAGCCCAGTGGGGGCACGAGCCGGCAGCACGGGGGCGGAGCAGCCTGGATGGGGCGGGAAGGCCGGCGGCAGGGAGACCGTGGACGGTGGCCTTCAGGCGAGGAGGGACAGCGCTAAGGCCAAGGCCGCGGCAGCCGTAGACGGTTCCCATGACGGGACACCTGCCCGGTTCCAGCAGCCACGTGCTCCCTGCTGCCCCGGCCTGTGCCCAGGGTCACCTCGAGGGCCTGAGCCGAGTGCCAGGTTGGCCCGGGGCCTGCGCCCACAGCACTGACCACCCCTGGGGCCCTGCAGCTCAGCGCTCACGGGGAGCCCCATCCGAGAGACCCCGTGGAGGTGGCTGTGAGGTACCGGGCTCCCCCAGCCCTCACACCCCGAAACCCCAAGGGGGGACAGACGGGGCGGGCCTCCCTAGTGGGACCGGGTGTGAGCCAGTGGCGGCAGGAGGGAGGTCCCCATCCCTGCTCCCCACCGCCCAGCCGGCCTCGTCCCTCTCAAGGCCGAGGGCAGACAGCAGCCTGGCCCAGACCCACACCAGGGCCCTTCTGGGAAACGAGACGCGGTCTATTTTTGCTGTGTGACAACACAACCGAAGCAGCCGCTGGGGCTTATCTCTGCTGCCCACGGGCGCAGCCACAGAGGCGGCTTTGTGCCCTGGGGCTCTGCGGCCCCCCACCCCGCCAGGCCCAGCTGGAGACAGGGTGGTGGGAGGGCTCCGATGAGGCCCCTGACGGCCCTCGGGCCGCGGGGCCCCGTCTGTGTGAGTCAACCCCCAGATCGCCCCGGTGCCCGCCCCCGCCCCAGAGAGGCCTCCCACGAGCCCACGCGTGACCCTCGCTCTGCAGGCAGCACGGCCCACTGCTTTTGGAGGTCCTCTGCAGCCTCGGGCAGGGTCAGCCTCTCCGGGCAGGGTTGCCCAAGAACCCCACCACACCCCGGTGTCAGAGGGCCTGGAGTCAGGGTCTCAGAGACCATGAACCTGAGCCCCTCGCCCGCTCCACCCCTGCCACCGGGAGGAGAAGAGCCCTGCCGACCCGCACTCGGGCCGGGGTAGCCGGGACCGTGGCGCGCGCACTTGGAAGACTCCGGGCTGAGCCGGACGCGGGGCAGCCCTGCTGGACGCGAGGGCGGACCTGACTGCCCTCTGGGGCCAGCGGCGTCCTCTCCCGTAACGTAGCTGCGCCCGCCAACTCGGCTCGAGCCTGCCGCAAACGTCAGGGCCCAGGGGACAGCTGCACCCCCAGCCCCGGGGGACGTGGTCACCCTCCCCCCCGGCCAGCCTGGAGGGGGCAGCTCCTGCCAGGCCGGGCGGGGCCTGGGACAGACGCCACGCCGCAGCCCCCGTGACCCCAGAGGACCTCGATGACCGGGACTGAGGTCTCAGATTGCTGGTCTGCGGGCTCTCGGCTGCCACTTCCCTGCCTGCAGTGTCCCCAGGCTGGTCCCGGGGGCCGAGCCCACACGGGGCCGCTGAGCTCACCACGCTGAGGTCACGGATCCCGCGGCAGACCACAGCAGCCACGCCTGGCCACGGCGCTCCAGCGAGGGCTTCCCTGTGCTCCTCTGAGCAGAGCCTGACAGGGGGCTCGCCTCCAGACCCCTCCTCCTCGCGTCCTCGTGGGTCTGCGGCTCCTGGCGAGTCAGTAGGGGTCATGGGCAGGACGGAGGCCCGTTGCACAAACACAGCCGGGTGGTCTGCGAAGGGGAGCCTGGGAGGCAGGTGAGGCACCTGTCGGGGGGGCTGCACCCGCTCTGCTCACCACAGCCTTCTTGGGGCTGGGGACACCCACCGTGGCAACCCCAGACGCCCGAGCTGGAGCCGTGCCCCTGGCGGCCTGGTTGGGCATGAGCAGCGCTCTCAAGATGTCGCCGAGACAGGTCACGTCCCGGGACAGTCTGTAACAGGTCTCGGCGCTGTTGGGGACGGGTGGGGCGCACACGCGTTCAGGCATAACTTGGAGGAGTCGTACCAGCCGCGTACAACCCCCCACCCCGCGGCCACGACACGCAGGATGTCACAGCTGCAGAACGTTCTTTCACGCCCCCTCCAGTCGGGCCCCACCCCACAGGCGGCCTCCGCTCGGACGTCTGTCCCCGCTCGCTTGTTTCGCCTCTGCCTGGACGTCATAGAAATAGAATCGTACAAAGGTCTTATTTTGGGTCTGGCTTCTTTCCCTTAAATACCTGAGGCTCTCCTATGACGTCCCCTGTCCCCTCTCACCGCCAGGCCGGGTTCCATCGTGTGCAACGGCACCAACTCCCTTACCCAAGTTCCTGTTGAAAAACACCTGAGTCGCTTTTCGGTTTTCAGCGATTATCAACGGAGCTGCTAGGAACGTGCTTACAAGTCTTTCCCCAGACGCGGATTTTCATTTCTCTTGGGTCAATATCGAGAAGCAGGGTTTCTGTGTGGGAGGGCAGATGTATACCGAGCTTTATAAGAAACGGTCGAAGAGTCCTCCCGAGTGGCTGTGCGACCTCACGGCCCCACCGCCGTGTTCGGGTCCTGCCAGCTCCCCCTTCTTGCCAATACTGCGTGTGACCGGGGACTCTCATTCCAGCCGCCTAGGGGGAGAGGAATGCTGTCTCCCTGTGGTTTTCCTGCAACTCCCCGATGATTAATGATGTCTGATGATGTCAAACCGTGTTTACCTTTGTTGGTGATTAGTAGGCTCTTTATGTATTTAGAATAAAGGTCCCATGTTAGACAGACACACTGAATCCTTTCTCCCAGTCTGTGGTTTGCATTATATTTTCCGAACAAGTGTCTTTGCACAAACAGATGTTTGTAATCCTAATGAAGCCGAATTTATCCGTTTTCCCTTTGATGTGTATTGTTTTTTGTGCCCTTCCTAAGAAAACCATCTCTTGTTTTCCTTTGCTTTTGCAGTTTTGTCTAGGATCCATCTCTAACATTTTGTATGTGGTGTGAGTTAAGAGCTGACGTTCATTTTTTTTAATCTCCATCTGTTTATCTGCTTGTTCCAATTACTTGTTGGAAAAATTTCCTTTTCTGATTGAATCACCTCATCACGCTGGTAAAAAAAAAAAATCAGTTAACCACGATTCACCGCAGTATGAATGTGCTAAATACACTTGGAAGACGATCGATTTTATGATATGTGAATTTCACCTCGATTTTAAAAAACCAATCAACCACACGTATGTGTAGGGGGCTTCTGTTCTGCTCCATTCATGTCAGTGTCTGTATTTACACCAACTTCCCACCGCCCCGATCGCTGCACCATTCAGACCAGAGAGCAGTCCGGAGAACCATCCAACTCTGTCGTGCCTCAAGACTGTTTGGCTGCTTGGGATTCTTTGCGTTTGCACACACTTCTCAGAATTAAGAGTGAACTTCTATAAAATGACTCAGGATTTTGATGGGGAAGGAATCGATCTGAAAAAATTAAATTAAATTTAAAAAAAAGGAATCAATTTGGAGAGAATTGACATTTTCCCAATATGGAGTCTTACAATCCAGGAACAAGGTATATCTTGTTCACTTATTCACTTCTCCCTCAATTTCTCAGCAATATTTTAGGTTTTTAGCAGAGAGGTTTTCATGTGCATGGTTAAATTTATTCCCAAGTACTTGTATTTTTTACGGTATTGTAAAATTTTATTTTTCCAAGCGTCTACTGCTGTATTTAGAAATACTGTTGATTATTTATGATGACTTTGTAGCCTGTGTTTCCTAAATTCACTTATTAGAGCCAGTTTCTTGTTGTTGATCGTTTAAGGGTTTCCCACGTAAACAGCAATGACGGCTGTGAATGGAGACAGTTTTACTTCTTTCTTTCCAGACTCTGCTCTGTGACACTGGCCGGGACCGACAGTAGTGTTTATAGAAGAGGCAGAGACGCACAGCCTTGCATGACTCCTGAGACTAGCAGCGGATCGCTCGTATGACGCTAACTGGACGTTTCCAGAGATGCCCTTTATCGGCTCAAGGAAACTTCCTTCTGTTGCTGGTCTAGGAGAAATTTTTTTAGAGAGGGAGAAGGAGCGAGAGAGAGAATCTCAAGCAGATTCCATGCCCAGCACAGAGTCCAACACTGGGCTCCATCCCACGACCCTGAGATCGTGATCTGAGCTGAAACCAGGAGTCAGATGCTTAACCCACTGAGCCACCCGAGTGCCCCAGTCTGCGAGAATTTTTATCCTAAGAAAATGCTGAGTGTTGTCAAATGCTCCTTCTGTATCGATTCAGGTGAACACATTTCCCCCCCTTTTTTCTCTTAATCTGCTGAACTGCATTGATTGGTTTCTGAAAAACTAACCTCACATTCCTGGGATAAACCTGACCGGGTCCCAATATATTATTCTTTTATATATTCCTGCATTTAATTTTCTAATTTAAAAAAAGTTATTTCTGCATCTGTGTTTGTAAGGATTTTGGTCTGTATTTGTTATTTCTTGTCAGGTTTGGCATTCGGGTCACCCTGGCCCTTATAAAATGAATTTAAATGTGTCTTTCCTCCTTGATTTCCTGAAACTGTTTGTGTAAAGTTGGTATCATTATTTTTTCAGATATTTGATGAAATTTAACAGTGAAAGCATCTGGGCCTGGGATTTTCTTTGTGGAAAGGTTTTTGAGAGCAAATTCGATTTCTTTAATATGTAGATGGCTACCGGATTTTCTGTCTTCTAGTGTCACTGTTGGTAAGTTAGATCTTGAAGGAATTGCTTGTGTCACCTGATTTGGTGGATAGAGAATTTGGGGCTGACAATTTTTCTTTGGAGTACGCCATTCCATCGTCCTCCGGCCACCATCATTTCGACAAGAAGTCAGCCATCACTTGTACCGTCCTCTCCTGGAGGTCGCAGCTCATTCTCGCTGGCTGCGTTCAAGATTTTCTCTCTTTACTTTTTAGCAATTTGACTCTGGTGTGCTTATGGGTGATTTTCTTTACTTTACCCAGTTTAGGGCTCATTGATCTTGAATCTATAAATCTGTGTTTTTCACCAAATTTAGGGGAATTTCTGCCTTTTCTTTTCTCCCCAAATATTTTGTCTATCCCACTCTATATTTTCTTTCTTTCTGTAACTCCAGTTACAAGTATGTTAGGCTGCTCATAGAACCTACAGGTTACTGAGGCACAGTTTTTTGTTTTTGTTTTTGTTTTTGTTTTTAATATTTCTCTCTCTTATTTTTCAAATGTGGTCATTTTTTTAAAAGTCTGTCTCCAGGTTTACTTACGTTTTCTTCTGTCACCTTTAATCTTTTGTTAGCCCTCCAGTGCATCTTTCATTTTAGATAATTTACACTTTGGTATTAAAATATCTATTTGGTTCTTTTTATTATTTCCCTTTCTCTGTTGAGATTTCTTCCACCTGTTCACTCCTTATGACCAACTTTCCCATAGTTCCTTGAACATATTAATAGCAGTACTTCATCTCCTAAGTCCAACATTTTGGACAAATCAAGA
>CM052883.1:171799134-171814961 GCA_028534135.1 Potos flavus
AGGCGCTCGTGGGCGGGGGGCGCGCGCGCACGGACACGCGGGGAGATTTAGGGACGCGAGAACAGCATGGGGAGTACTAAGTTAAAAAGCCGTGGGTAGAACAGTGGGAAGAGCGCACCCCCTTACCCCCTTGGTGATCGCAGCGAGGGTGGAACAGTATGTGCGGGCGCGCGCATCCGGCCCCTGCGGCTGTAGGTCCGCAACCGCAGGACATCCTCTCCCAGAGCCCTCCCTGCAAACCCCGGGGGCTGCCCGGCCAGGAAGCAGACGCTTGCTCTGTACAGCCCTTGGCACCTCTGAATTCTGACCCAGGGACTTCTTATTTATTCAGAAACATTGGCTCGTTGGAAAGGTTCTGAAATGGTCCGCAGCTGCTGCTGGGGAGGCTCCAGTCAATGCGGAATGAATGAATGAATGAATGAATGGCCTGGCCCTGAAGGTGAGCACAGCACAGGCCTCTGCAGCCTTGTCTTACCCCCGCCCCCAGGAGAGCTGCGGGGGCCACAGGCTTTGGCGTCCAGGGCAAACTGGGCAGACAGGTCCTCTGCACCAGGGGGAGGTTCTCCCGGCACATCCCGGGATTTATGCGCACCGCCACCTGTCCCTTTCCCTCTCTGCTCAGCCCGATCACTGTGTTCTCATCAGGATGGCTGCCCCGCTCCCAGGCTCAGGTGGGGCGAGGGTCCCCGTCCGCTCTTGGGCAGAGCCCTGCACAGGCGTGGGGGCAGTGCCCGCCAAACCCTCCACCCATCCTGAGCTCCGGGTAAGCAGAGACACCTACAGATGGGTCCCCAGTGCTCTGGAGCCAGGACGTCCCTGGGACAATGGTCAGCGTCATGTGTGTCCCCTTGGCTAAACCATAGACCCCAGGGATTCAACCAAACTCTAATCTAGTTGTTGCAGGAAAGGCATTTTAGGCACGGGCGAGCATCCACCGTCAGCTGACCTCGCTAGCGGAGAAGACCCCCCCACCCCGAGCAGCGCGGGCCTCCAGAAATCTAGTTTGTGTATGAATGTCCTCCTGGCTTCACCTCCCTGAGCCATAAGGGATGCAGTGGGCTGCAAGGCTGGAGGATGGGGGCCCCTTCCCTCCTCCAGTGCGGGGAGCTTCAGGCGGGTCCATGTTTTAGACCAAGGTGGGGGTCTATGTAAGTTATTCTTTTAATTAAGCATTTCCTGCTAAAAATAAAGTTTGCAAACCGCTGATGGAGCCAAGCCTCATCAATGCCCGAAGGAGGCGCTGCGGTGGAGAGAGGAGGAGGCCCAGCTGGTCGAGGGCAAAGCCAAGGGAAGCGGGGGCGCCGCACCAACCCCCAGCCCCCGGCCTCCTGTGTGGCTGCAGCTCAGCCGGTCCCCGTCCTGTGGACCACGTGGGGACGGAGCTGGCCTGCACTGCGGGCAGGGGTGGGACCGAGCCTTGGCAGGGAGCCCCCTGCGGCCATGCCTGGCAGCCCGGCTCCTCTCCCTGCATCCGTCCCTGGCAGGCAGCCCCAGCTCGGTCATCAATCACCCCGGGTGGACGAGCCTCGCTCCTGGAAGATTCCAGAGTGATCTGCCTCCACTGTTCCCTTTCCTTCTCACGACGCAGGGGAGGGGGCTGGGCTCGGGGAGCCAGCGGCCTCTTCTTTCTCTGACCCGCCGTGACTTGGGGTGGGGCTCCAGGTCATTTTCCCGAGGCTGAGCCCCCACACTCACCCCCAGTCGTGCATTTGGGACTCTCAGGGGGAGGGTGGGCCGGAGTCACCCCGAGGACTTGGGGGATGCTGCCTGCCTACTTCGGTGAGGCGGAACTGGGCACTCGGTGGGCAGTGCTAGAAGACAGGCCAACCCCACCGGCGACCCCAGGCCCCCTGGAGCCCCCGGCACGCCCGCCCTGCAGGGAATCCAGCGGAGGGCGGCCCTCGGAGCCGGCTCGGGTCACCGGGGGCGAGCCAGGGAACCACGCAGGCTGGGGACTGCAGAAGCAGCTGGGCTGGTCCCCCGGGGCAGGTCTCCGGAGTGGAGAATTCGGCCCTGCCCTAACCGAGGTCTGCCCTCGGCTTCTGGGAGGTGCTCTCCGAACCCTCGGAACATCCAGCCCGCAGGAGTGCCCGTGTCTCCCGGGGCCTCAGGCACGCCGGGCCGTGAGCACGCACTTCTGGGCGGGGGTCTTTGGGCCCCGTGGCATCAGCTGACTTCAAAAAGGGCCGCAGACTGAGGCCAGCTGCTTGCACAATCAGGCCATCGATCCATGAGTCGTGCTATGCGATGGGGCAGTGGAGCCCCAGTAAAGACTCGGGACAGGGGCGCCCCCTCAGCTGCGTGCTCGTGTATGCAGATGCCCGGAGGGCACACGGGGAAGCTTCTCGGGCACTGTGTTCTGACTCTGCCCGGCTCCCTCCCTGTGGCTGCTGCTTTCCCTGAGCCCGACAGCTCTGGTGGCTTCTGAGCATCGTTCAGGTGAGTCATAGGACTCGCGGGTGGTCTTGGGGACCACACACTTGCCACTGGTGTCAGAGTGAAGGCATCTTGGGTGGGACGCCCTCCTCCAGCCTATATCCGGGGAGCCCTGGGCCTTGCCCCCACCCCGGCCCCCCGTGTGGGAGAGCCCTAGGCGTCTGGGGGGCTGGGATCACCCACTCTTTCCTCCGAATACAAACAACTGTGCTGGGTCAGGGGAGGCAGGAGAGGGCGTCTGGGAGCATCCAACTGAGCACTGGTCGCGGCCCTCCGGGTTTCCCTCGCTGGAGAGCGGCTCAGGCAGGCGCTGGGGTGGAGGCCTGCCTCGGCCACCTCCCAGGGCCACACTGCGGGCACCCTGGGGGGCCGGCCCACGTCTCTGCCTCTGCCCGGTGGCCGGGCTCGGCTTCAGGGCCGTCTGCACAGACCTTGAATTTCAAGCAGAATCAAAGGGTTTTTAGAGTTTGGGCAAAAAAATCTCGCAATTTTTTTTTCGAATAGTTTGGGCTTGGCAAGTCCCAAGCTGTGATGTGCCAGGCGCTCCTTCCTCCTATAATTTAAAGGAGAAAAAAAAACAAAAAACAAAACCACTGTACATTTCAAGGGAAACGCGGCGTGCGCATCGCCGATCCTGCCGCAGCCGTCTCGGTGGCGGCGTGGAGAATCTGCCCCACGGCAGACAGACTCCTGGAGACTCCTCCCCAACTTAGTGACTTCCTACTTATTTTATTTTCGCCCATCAGCGAGGTGCTGCCCCTGCAGGGAGTAAGAAGCCAGCCCAGGCCACAGGTGGCCAGGCAGGGCTTGCCAAGAACCCCTCCGCAGGGCCAGTGACGGGAGGCCCGGCCACGCCCCAGCCTGCGCGGGGATCCTGGGCTCTGAGGCCTGCCCCCCCCCCCCCGCCGTCCACGGCAGAGGTCGGGAATCCGCCAGCCACTTGCCCGAGCCCCCCAGTGAGCCCCCCACGCACCCAAAAGGCCCAGGCAGGTCCCACTCAGTATTTCGGGGACACATAGGGAGGGCTGCCCGACTGCTGTGAGGGTTGAGGAGGGAGCATGAAGAAGGCCCTGGGGTCACGGCCAATGCTGGACTGAGTCCTACCTCGTGAGAAGTCCCCCGGAAAATGCAGGGAAGGACGAAGCCTAGAGGATGTTCTCCTGTGGGAGCAGACGCCAGGCGTCGGGGCTCTGGAGGGACCCAGCAGGAGCCCCAAGATGCAGACGCGTGGCCGGGGCTTACGAGGCTCCTCCCCGAGGCCCCACGTCCTGCATTAGCGTGTTTCCCGTGGCCTTCAGTGGAGGATGGGACTGGTCCTGGCAGGGCCCCATGCCATCTGCAGATGGCCCCACATCCTCGCGTCACAACCAGCCACCAAGCCTGTTTATGGGGCCAGGAGCCAAGGTCCACAACGTCGAGCGGTGGCTTCTGCTCGGACTGGGGGGTGGGCCTGCTCATACCCTCCACGTGCCCCATCGTGCGGATCTACCCGGGGAGCAGAAGCCCGTCGGCCACAGCGAGCCCCCAAAAGCTGTGCCCAGAGCGGCACCCGGGCCTCCCGAGGCGTGGCCAGCTCTGTCGTCCAGCCTGACCCGTGACCCGCTGCGTACGGGGGGGGGGGGGAGGAGGGACCGCAGGCCCCGGGCGGGAGCCCCCCTCCTGAGCAGGTGGAGAGTGTGGGAGCCCACCTGGAGACCCCCACCCATTTCCAGGTCACCCTGGGAAAGCCCGGGCCCCAGGCTCCCCGCGGCAGGATGGCGCTGTCGGGAGCACACGCGATGCTGACGGAGGCCAAGAGGTCACGGGAAGGCCAGCGGGAGGACGGGAGGCCGCCGGCTCCACGGAGAACTTGCCAGACGGCGGACATACA
Organism: Potos flavus; assembly: GCA_028534135.1. NCBI lineage: Eukaryota > Metazoa > Chordata > Mammalia > Carnivora > Procyonidae > Potos > Potos flavus. Next base: position 171,803,441 of record CM052883.1, read on the forward strand.
GCACCGACAGCCGGCCACAGTAGGGACACGCGCACCGGCCCCACAGACACAGGGACGTGGACACCGGGCCCGAGCCCGGGGGAGGCCCCCCGAGCAGAAATCAGCCAGACCGTCAGAACTGAAGGGCTTGGAGGCCGACGGTAGCGAACCGCTATTAAAGATGCTTCCATTTCAAGTCGGGCTTAACCCTGGAACCAAGGGATGGTTCGGCATCAGCGACTCTAGGGATATGATCCATGGCAGTGAGAAGAGAGAAGAGAAATGATAGGATCATCAAAATAGATGCGGAAAAACCCCGTGTCCTTCCCTACTAAAATTTCAAAAACAAACCTCTTAACAAGGAAAGCGTAGAAGTAAACTTCCCTAACTTGATAAGGATTTCTTCTAGAAACCTTCAGCCAACATCATGAGGAACAGTAAAACTTTAAAAAGAAGTCAGGAGGAAAAAAACAAGTGTCTTCATGACCATTAATATTTTAAAACATTTCATCATCCACCAATATTTTACTGGAGATCTCAGCCGAGATAATAGTATGTTAAAAAAGAAAGAAAAGACAGAAATATTTGGAAATTAAAAAGTCGTGTTCCGGCTAATTGTAGGTGCCACAAAGAAATCAGAAGACAGTCAACTGAAATCCTATTAAAACTAGTCAGATAATCGGGGCACCCAGCTGGCTGAGTCCACGGAGCGAGTGTCTCCTGATCTTGGGGCCGTGAGTTCGAGCCCCACGGTGGGCATGGAGCCAACTTAAAACACAGAAGAGAATCAGCCGGGTGATCTGGTCAGATCGTGAGTCAGGTCGGAAGATCAGTGTTCCGCAGTCACAGCCTGTCCGGGGCGCGGCAACGGCCCATGGAAATACGTCAAAAATACTGCTCCCAGCAGCCGACCTGTCTAAAAAATAAATCCAAAAATTTAAGTCTAGATGAGGAAAAGTATAAAACTTCACTGAAAAGCAACAAAAAAGTGAATAAAAAGAGAAATTTGAAATACATAGAATTCTCAGTTTTGAGGGGAAAAATCGGTTCTCCTGAGCACAAATTCAGGGCAATCCCCATCTGTTATTTATGGGATTTGACGGGTCGAACCCAAAGTTCTTGTGGAGGAGAACAGCTGAATGACTAGGCAAAACATTTTCAAAGCTAAGAAATGTATGTCCTGTAAAACTACCGTGTTCAAGTCAGCGTGGCCTCCGCCCAGACAGAAATATACAGAGAAATCCAAGGATAAGAGCCCAGAAATAGATCCGTGTGTGTTGGAAGCGTATTTACTGGCACATCATCCGTGGGGGGGGAGGAGGGAGATCGGCAGCACCGACTCCAGGCAGGAGCCCGGTCTTTAATCCATAGAGCGCCTCCATGACCAATACGACAAGAACCAACGACGAGGGGGAGAAACGGCGGCATGCCTGCGTAGACAGGCTGTGGGTTGAGGGACGCGCTCTACTCCCCCGTCCTCAGGGAGCACACGCGCACGGAGAGCCTCCTGAGGCAGCACCTCTCGCCCCAGGTAGGCAAACGTAAACAGGTGCTTCCCTGACCTGGTTCCTTTGCAGGACAGCAGGGCCGCGTCTGCTGAAAATACTATCCACACATCCCATAGCTCCGCGGACGTGTTTCAGAGCATCGGTCCTATAGGAACAGGGACGCGTGCTCACAGACAGCCCCCGGTGCCTCCTTAATGTCATTTTGTTCGAAATAACAACCCTAGAGCAGAGGCGTGGATTCATCGAAGGAAAATGCAGCCATTTTGCAGAATGTAGGCAACGCATCGCAAATACCAAGGCGATCCGTAGGTACGAATGCGGAAGGACCACCGGGACTTTCGGTGTAGCTAAAAAAAAAAGAAAAAAAAAAAAGCTGCCCCACAGTGTGCCTGCTCAACCCGAACAGATGTGCCCACGTAAGAACCCAGAGAAAGTTCTAGAAGGGCATGCCTGCAGTGTTACCCTCCATCGCACTGGAGGGAGGCTGTGATTTGAGAGCACGAACAGGGACTTTCTTTTTGTTTTTATTATTCATATTCTTCTGAATTTGGAATTTTGTCTCAACAATCACATAGACATGCATTACTAGTTTGGAGTTCTGTTGGGGCTTTTTTTAGGTTTTTAGGAAACTTGAAACTCTGGTTTGCTGGTCGCCCAAACCAGACGTGGCTGAGAGCAGCCATCTCGGGCCACTTCGGCCTCCTCCTCCCCCAGCCCCTCTGCCCTCTCCGACAGGGGCTGCGGCCAGTGCTCCCCGTCCCGGCTGATGCGACAGCCCCGCTGCAGGTTCAGATCCGGCGTGTCGAAGTGGACGAGCCAGGGTTCCAAGCCCTCCCGCTAATCGGTACGTGTGACGTCACTGCAGGCCCCCCGGGTCACTCACGGAGGGGGGCGTGGCCAGCAGGTGAGGCCTCTGTGTGTTTTGCACCCACGATGACATCACGATGCCTGATTCCAGATGGCTCGAGGGCGCAGCTGTAGAACTGGGCATTTGTCGAGGACAGCTCCTTCCGGAAAATCTGCAGACGGGGTGGGAAGGAGCCTGAGGCCAGAGGGAGTGGGCCCGGGGCTGGGGGTCTTCCTGAGGCAGTGAGAGGAGCAGAAAGCATGCCGGGTGGTGACCCACTTCCATGTTAGAAGCTGGACACGTCTGTGCCTCCCACTCGAGCCTCGTTCTGAACCCGGCCCTGAGAGGTGTGTCTCGCCCACTTAGGAGAGAGGCTCTGGGGGGCCAGGCCGGGCAGTCTTCCTGGGGCTGGGCTGTCAGCCTGGACAGGGCATGGGGCAAATATCCAGGTAGCGACACTGCCCTCGGGTGCTGCCAGCCTGGGCAAAGGTGACTGTCCCCCTGCCCCAGCCCCCACCGGGAGTTCTGAGCTCAGGAGCCAGAGGCGGGGACCGGGAAGGGGCTCGGCGGGGTACGGCCACACTCCCCCGTGGCCCCGTGCGGGCTGGGCGGCTGGCTTGCAGGGGAGACGAACAGAGTAACCCAAGCCTAGGCCAGCTCCTCTCCACACTCCCGGTCTGCTGTGTGTGGCCCTCGACCTCTCTGGGCTGGGGAGAAATGGGATGGGTACGCACGGGGAGGCCTCTGTGGCAATCTGACACTGGGAGGACGTGGATTCTGTGCATTGCAAAGGTAGCAATCCATCGGGAGCCGGTGGGAAACTAAAAGCACAGGCCAGGACGCCTGGCCCTCGCCTCTGAGTTTGAGAAGCTCAGCTATTCCCGGGGAACTTCTCTCCCCCGCCCAGCCCCTCCCGAGGGGCCCTCCAGAGACTCCTGCCGAGCCTGGGCTTCCTGGGACAGACTCCGGCGTTCCAGTGACACGTGCAGTCCGACAGGGCCTGAAGCTACAGTGGGGACCCCCGACGGGCTGCCCCGAGTCCCAGGCTGTCCGCGTTCTGGAAGGCATGCATCGGGACCTCGGCAAGAATGTGGGTGCCCCACCCGGCTTCAGGACCTACCCTGATTTACACTCAGCACAGCCCGGCTTTGTTCTGCTTTGTTTCCTTATGGAGGTCAAAGCCACATGACAGGAAATGAACCACCGGGAAATGCACGAGTCCGTGCACTGAGCTCCCTCCCAGTGTTGTGCGATCACCACCTCTGTCTGGTTGTAAAACATTTCCATCCCGGGGGACGTCTGGGGGGCTCCATCGTTGAGCCTCTGCCTTCGGCTCAGGTCATGATCTCAGGGTCCTGGGATCGAGCCCCGCGGCGGGCTCCCTGCTCAGCGGGGAGCTTCCCTCTCCCTCTCCTCCCCGCTCCCCTAGCTCGGGGCCCCGCTCAGCTGCCTCCTGTGTCTGTGGGCCGCCTCGCTCCCGACCTTTCCCGTAAGTCGATCTCACAACATGGCTTTTGCATCTGGCTTCCTTCACAGACCCTAACAATTTCAAGGTTCGTTCATGCCACTGCGTGTGTCAGAACCTTGTTCCTTTTCATGGCTGAATAATACTCCATTGGGTGGCATGACCACACTTTGCTCGTCTTTTCATTAGTCGATAGGCATGTGGTTGTTTCCGGTTTTCGACGACCGTGACTAAGGCTGCTGTGAACATTCAGGCACCAGTGTTTGTCCGAATACCTGTTTGCCATTCTTCTGGGTAAACACGCAGGAGCGGAAGGCCTAGATCCAATGAGGTCTATGTTTTGATTTTCAAGGAATCTCGAAATTTGTTTCCCATGGCGGCTGCCCTGTTTCCCATTCCCATCAGCAGGGCAGAGGGGCCAGACCCCCCACACCCCGGCCAACACTATTTTCCACCTGATGCCAGCCGTCCTCGTGGGGAAGAGGGCGCATCTCACCACGGCCGGGAGCTGCACTGCCCTGGCGACGGACGATGGGGAGCCGCTTTTCATGCGTTTTTGGCCATTTATGTATTTTTTTGGAAAAATGCCTGTTCCAGCCCTCTGCCCATTTTCCAGTAGGGCTGTTTGACCTTTTGTTGCCGAGCCAGAAGCGTCCATTCTAGGTCCTGAATTCGAGATCTTTCTCGGGATGCGATCTGCGCGGGCCGTCTTTTCACTCTCTCCATGCCCGCAAGTTTTTAACGTTGTCAGCCCAACGTACGTGGCTTTCCCTCGGCCGCCTTCGGTCTGCTGTCGTAGCTGTCATAGACACTGAAGCCAAGTCCAAGGCCGCAAAGATCCCCCCAGTGTTTTCTCCTGAGAGCGTTTACCGTTTTGGCTCCTCCGTGCAGGTCTCTGATCCATCTCGAGCTCACTAGTGTGTGTGGTGTAAGGTCGGGGCCTCACCCACTGAGGGGACAAGTCTTCCTCTCGTTGGGTGGTTTGGCACCCTTGCCGAGAAGCAGCTGGCCCTCAACGAATCGGGGCTGATTTCCGGCTGTCCGTTCTTGAGGGTTACTCTAGGCCGGGATCGCGCTGTTTCAACTTGCTTTGTAGCGATGCAGTGAGCTCTTAAATTGGGAAGTGTCAGCCCCTTGGTTTTGTTGGGGTTTTTTTGGCTAACCAGGGAACAACCTTGTTGTGCCCATTTCTCCTGTAAGAACACGGAGGCCGAGAGAGGAACCCCCGTGTGGTGCCAGGGCGGCTCAGCCGGGGCCGGGATGCTGGAGGGAGTGACGGGGTGGGCTCCGGGGGGACTAAGGGCCGCATCTACAGGGTCAGGAGCAGCTGGAGGCCCTGCCCCCCCCCGCTCCACCCTCCCCTGGCTGAACCCCCCCAGCACGCCTCCTTGGAAAGCCCCCACCTGCCAGAGAGCCCCCCCATCTCCCCGCAAGGCCAGCGCCCTGAGAGGTTCCTGGGCAAGGCTGAGGGCACGGCAGGGTGGGGGCAGCACCCCAGCTCCCTCCTCCAGTTCCCGTCCCTCCCTAGCCGGACCAGCCTCAGCCCTGGACTCAGGCCTGGGGAGCACTTTGGTCGGGGGCCCTCAGGAAGGGTGAGCTGCCCTGTCCGTCCCCTTCTCTGGAACAGCTTCGCCAGACCCTCGCTGAAGGGAGGGCACTGAGAGTCCCTGCCACCGGCTGCCTCTGGGGGAGGCCGCCCCGCCCCCAGCACCTGCTCCTGCCCAGCAAGGGTGGGCCAGAACTGACCAGGGCCCTGGGGACGTGGGCCGAGCTGAGCCCACGGGCCACCCTCCGGCGGCGGGCTGTGCTCCCCGGCCTCTCCCCCAGCTCCTGCGCTGAGTCCGGCTCTGGCTCCTGCCTGCTTCATCCATGGAGACGTTCCTGCTGTGCTTGGGGGCCCACGGCACCTTCCCCCACCCACGCCCCCAGACCATCCCCAACCCCGGCCTCTGAGGCCGGCAGCCAAGCCCTGCCTTGAAAAGACCACCCCATCCCACAGGCCTCAGGGGTCCCCCTTCCCCGCTTCAGGCCTCTGTCCCTGGGGTGCGGTGGTGGGTCGGCCTCAGACGCCCCCTCCCCCAGCAGGATTTTACTGCCGTGCAGAGAAACCGCGCAGGCAGACCCGGCACTTCCCCTCGGCTGGCCACGGGGGCTGGAACCTTCTCTCAGCTCCACCTGTCAGTGTCTCCCCCCGGGGTCCCTCTCAGGGCAAGCCCCTGCTCCTTGGGCTCTGGCAGGGCCCCTCTTCGAAGAAGGGTCTTTGCTGCGAGCCCCTGGATTTCCTCCCCACAGCCCGGCCCTGCCCTGCGCCGGCCAGCTTCATACAGCGCGGGCAAGTCTGAGCCTTGTGGGGCCCGAGGTGGGCCTGGGTCCTCCTCAGCCAGCTGGGCAGACCCCCGGCCCTGCTCAGGAACTGCCAGCCAGGCCCCAGGAGCCACAGCCATCTCCCCCTCCCTGCCCGCCCTGCGGCTCCAGCCCGATGGCGGGGACGGATACGGGCCTGATTGCTCTCTGCTCCTCCGGGCAACAAGGGTGCCCCACCTCGACTCCCTCGCACTCTCAGGCAGCCTCCCTGGGGAAGACCCTGGGGATGACGGCCCCTTCGTCAGGGGCAGCAAAGGTCAGGAAGCGAGGTCTGCTCCTTGAGCACAGCTCAGTGGCCACGTGGCCTCGTGGAGTCACCAAGTCTGTCGTGTTTCAGCATCTCGGCCCACGAGGTGAGCACAGGTCCCACACCTGCGGGATCTCGGAAAGCGCTTGGGGCTGAGCGCACGAGGTCAGGTCCTCGGACACCGTGGAGGGCGGTGGGACATTCCACAGGTGCCGAGACAGCGGATTTCCCGCCAGACCCACGTGCTGCTGGGCCGCCCGGAGGCCAGCGGGCAGGGGGTACGCGGCTGCCGCGGGGACCTGCCGCACGCCCAGCACCGCGGGGCATCTGGCCAGACCCAGCCCACCCAGGTTTAAGCAATGGCACGGCTCCCGGAGAACAAGGTAGTGGCTTGTTTTAGATGCTGATTTGTTCCTTTTTAAAAATGACAAGTGGAAACCAGGCCCTCCTCCGGCCTCGCGGTGGACCCCTGGCCGCCATGGTGTGGGCAGGTCGGGGCCCGGTGCCTGGGCCGCCCCGTCCTCAGCCGGCTCACCCTGAGGCCAGGGGGCTCTCAGCGGGCACCTGGACACCGCGCATGCCCCGGGGACAGGCCTGCCCACCCCCTGGGAACGGTGGTGAAAGGACAGTGGGTGGCCTTACACAGCAAAGAGCGTCCCCCCCCATGTCTCAGGAGCCACATCTGAGGGGCACACAGCCCCTCAGCTCCTAACCTCTGCTGCTGGAGGCCACCTCTCAGGCCTGCCCTGAGATTGGGAGAAGGTTCTGGGGTGAGCCACACACGTCTGGGGAACGGTGAAGAGTTTGGTTTGGTTTAACGGGTGGGTCGGGCCTGCCGTGAGGCCGGGAGCGGGCCAGCCCCGATGCAGAGCGGTCACGAGCTCTCCGGCCTCGCCCTGCAGGCGGGCTGTGACTGGAGCCAGCCCGGCCGGGCCCCCGGAGAAGCCGCAGAGCCCCGGACGGCGGAGGTGCGGGGAGGGGAGCGCCGGCAGCCGAGCAGGAAAGCAGCGAGCTTCCAGGGCCCGGGAGCCCACGGGGGCCGTGCACACGTGTCTGTGCGCCGTGTCCCAACATGTCAGCCTGTGCCTGGCTGCCCCGGGTCCGGGCTTCCCCCTTCCTCCAGGAGCCAGGGAGGGAAGGCGGCCCGGGGAAGACCGCACCGGGCCCCAGGCCAGAGCTGAGTGTGTGGGCCACGTCCTCCAGCCGGGTGTGTGCTCAGACCTGAAAAACCGCCCCCGGCAGCTCCTCCTTGAGGTGCGGCCCCGCCGCCGCCCCATGGGGTGACCGAGCCTCGCACCGCCATCGGCTTCCCCTCCCCTGGCCGCGGGTAAGAGAGGCATGCCCAGACTTCTGGCTGATCAAAGGGCTTGCTGAGCGCAGCGGGCTGCCAGGGAGCCTTGCCTTGAGGTCCACTGCCCCCAGCAGGGGTTTGGAGAGAGGCGGGGCTGGGTACGGGTAGGACCGCCTTTGCAGAATAACGGCACCCCGAGTTTCTGCGTCCTGCCAGCTCCCCCAGCCCCTGCCCCGCGGGCCAGCCTGCCAGGCTTGGGGAGCAAGGGCGCGGTGCAGCTAAGCCGCGGAGCCGAGCTTCTCTGGAGTGTGAGCCAGGCCTAGGCTTGGGGGGCGGGGGGTAGATGGGGTGGGGCTTCTAGAGTCCCGCTGAGTGTCCAGCAGGGCCAGACCAAAGCTGCCTTTCAGAGACTGTGCCCTGGAGTCGTCCCCGGGGGTGGGTGTGGGCCCAGCTCCTTCTTGAGGGCAAGAGAACAGTTCAATGAGCTGACGCGAGAGACTCGAAGCATTTTTCCCAAGTGCCACCATCCTGATGCAGGGGGCCACCCCTCTCCTGTCTCCAGGGTCCTGCAGAGCCGCTCAGAGGCCGCCAACCTGAGCTTCTGTCCCTCAGGGACTCTGAGTGCCACTGCAGAAAGCCCTGCCTGGCCTTGCCTCCCCCAGGCCCAGTGTCGCACCCTGTCCATCGGCCACGCCCTGCGGTGCCCACTGCCTCCAGCAGGGCTGCCCCTCCCCCCCTGGGGGTCCCCAGCGTCCTGCAGAGCTGCGGGACCCTCTGTCCTCCACTCTGGCCCAGGGCAGCACACCGCCTCCCAGGGCCCCCAGGGATCGGGGTGCTCCAGCCCAGCCACCCCGGCCCTGTGCCCTCTGACCCCGTGCACCTTATCGCCAGCAGGACCCAGCCCTTGTCAGGGACACAGCTGGCAGTGCCATTCCGAGCGGGCACACATGGCTGGAAGTGACTTTAACTGTTCAGTCTATTTGGAAACTTGATTTCAGGGTTACCGAAAGTCATCGTGAGGCCCAACAGGGATTGCTCTTGCTCCCCAGTAGCGCCGCTGACGGGCCTGCACCCCTAGGTCCGAACTCAGGGGCCCCGCATGCCCCAGCTCCTCCTGGGCAGAGGCAGGAAGTGGAGGGGAGAGGGGCCCCGAGCTGCGACACGTGCCCTCCAGGACTCAGTCGCTCCTCCAGAAGGGGAAATGTGGGGGAGCCCGCATGCCCCCGGCTGAGATGACTCTAAATGGCCCCTTTCTTCCCAGCGGCTCACTTGGTGTCAGCAGCAGGGCCAATCCAGCGTCTGTCCCGCGCCGCCGCTCAAGGACCCGGGCACTTTCCGTTTTTATGCGTGTGCAAACGACCAGCTCCCTCGAACCTTCCACCTTGCTGCCATACGTGTACGCCCACACACCGGACGGACCAGCACCCCAGGCAGGAAGGGGTGGTCCCATCCCCGCGGCTGGGGCAAGGGGCACACACAGGGAGAGCTCTTCCAGCCCTGCACCCCCACCGCCAGGGTTCCCGCATGAACCCCCCACCTCCGACTGCGGCTCCTGCCCAGCAGATGGAGGCTGCAGGTGATGGCGTGGGGGGGGGCTGGCAAACAGGACTCAGAGGGTCCCTCCCCAGTTTGACCCGGCCCTGCTCCCGATGCCCCCAGCTCCTCGCGCCAAGCTGTGCCCTGGCCTGGCCGACAGGCGTCCCTCATTTGGCAGGAAGGGCAGCCGACCGAGGCAGCCTGGGTCTCGGGAACGGGAGGGCTCGGGCCGACACGTGGGGCAGGTGACCCGGGATGGAGCACGTCTGTAAAACCTAAGTACATCCCTTGAGGGGGGGCAAGGAAGGCTCTGTGGGCCAGACGACAAGACAGAAAGATGGCTAAGAGATTCCAGGGTGCAGCTAGCACCTCCCCCCAAATATGCCCCCGCAGCCCCCGTCCTCACATCTGGCAGCCTTCGGCAGAGCCAGCTCCGGCGGTGACCACCTAGTGGCCACGCGTCTACACCTGCCTTGCCGGCTGCCCCCTGCGCTTGGCCTCCCTGCTCCTTGTCATCAACACTCTCCGGCAGGTGCAGCCCCATCAGAGCCAGGAGGACCGCCCCACCTGCTGCCCTCCTGGCCATGCGCCAACCCCACGGAGAGGCCCCATCCCAGCTCCTCTCCCTGCCCCCAGGGCTAACTGCAGCAGTTCAAAACCCTTCTCGGGGGGATGGAGACCTACACCTAGGAGGTGCCCCAGCAGGGCCGTCCTGGAAACCTGCCACGGAAGCGTGGCCCGTGGACCTTCTGGCCACGCTGCTGTCTGAAGACGCAGAAATGCCCCGGACACCGACCCCACCCTGAGGAATTTCCCAGTCTGGCTGGATTAAGAGGTGGCAACAGTGATCACCAAAACAAGACAGAAAGACCCTCGGGCAGGTTGAAGCCCCAGGCTCCCGCCCGACCTGGAAGCACAGGGCCACGGCCACGGCCGCCGGAGGTGAGCTCCTACAGACGGGGCGTGGCCCAGTGCTCTTAACCTTCCCGGGGTGGCCTATGCCCGGCAGGCCTGTGGTGTGGCAGGGGGAGGTGTCCAGGCGGCTGTGCTGGGCGTGGGCAAGGAGTAGGCCTGTGTGTATATGCGCGCTGTTCGGGGGGAGGGGGGGGCTCTGTGAGTCACCGACACGATGAGGCAGCAGGTGCGTGGGGAGGGCAGGAGGTCTGTGCACTTGGGTCGGGTCCCCACAGCCTCCACCATACAGTGACTCAGAGTCTGCGTGAAGGGAGCAGCCTTCTCTGGGAGGCGGGGCAGGAGACCCCAGGCCCCTTCTGGGGCTGCTGAGTCAATCGCCCAGGGAGGCAGGGGAGGGACGGGGCTCCCCCCACGCTGCTCACAGCCCACAAGGCTGATGGCCTGCAGGCGGGGGCTGGGACATGCGGGGCAGCACCCGGGAGGTGGGGGGGCTGCTCCCCGCAGGGAGGTCCAGGTCCAGGCACTCAGGACCATGCGGAGGTCATCTCAGGGTCCTCCTCAGGGGGCACCAGCGAGGAGGCCGGATTATTTGCTTTCCTCCGGTTTCTGCCAGTTAGGCATCTGGGTTCATGGCCTGGTGGTCTCAGAGGCGTTTGCCCACGTGGCAGTGGGGAGAGCAGGAGGCCAGGGGAGGGTCGCAGCAGTCGGGGAAGAAAGAAATGGAGAAGCCCTCCAGACACCAGCGCCCTCGCCTTCTTACCTCCCTCCCCGCAGACCCCCCACCCCCGGTTCCCTCTGCAGCTAAGGGCGCTGCCTGCCCGCTGCACCGGCGTGCACGGGCCCGGCTGCCCCACCAGCCCCACCAGCCTCACCGGGAGCTCTCCCGTCCAGCTGGCCTGCACCCTCACCTCATCCCCAGAGGCTACCTGCCACCGCGCAGCGCCCCAAGCCAATGGGGACGTTCTGCTCGGTCACATTTGCTCCTCCGGGACCCACGCGGTGGGACCAAAAACCGGCTGACAATGTCCGATGACGACTTAACTAAGTCGTCGGCCGCCTGTCTCCAGGGCTGGGAAAGGGTGGGGTCTGGGGTCCCAGCTAGTTTCCCGCGCGCGGCCCCCCATCCGCCCCCACGACAACCTCAGGTGCGAGCCGGAGCCGTGGGGGAGGCGACCGAAGTGGACGGGGGGGACGAGGGGCCGGTAAAGGGGTGCAGGCGAGGGGCGGGCGGCGCGCAGAGGGGAAGGAGGCGCTGCGGGAGCGGCCGGGCGGGGCCAGGGTGCAGGGAGGCCGGGCTCGGCTGGGGGCGGGGAAGCCCCTGATAGGCGCGCGGGCCGCGTGACGTCACGTCCGGCGGGGAAAGCCCTGC
>CM052883.1:171824927-171845907 GCA_028534135.1 Potos flavus
GGAGCAGAGAGCGTCATCGGCAATGTGCATCTGTGGCTGGCAGAAGCCATCAACGCCCTCCAGGACAGCAAGGACATACTCACGGCCAAGGTGCGGACAGGCGGGTGCGGCGGGCATGGCGGGGTGGCCCAGAGATGGCCTCGTGCCCCTCCAAGACCCCCGTGGTCTTCCCCCAGGTCATCCAGGGCTGTGGGAACCCCAAGGTGAACCCCCAGGGCTCCGGGCCCGAGGCGAAGCGGCACCAGGGCAAGCTGGTGTTACAGGAGAAGCACCCCACGGGCGCGCTGGAGAAGCTGGTGAGCGGCCCTCTGCCGGCCGGGCCCGGGGTGGGCGGGGGAGGGGAGGGCAGGCCGAGCGGGGCGCCCCACGGCCTCACCGCTGCCCTGCAGGTCTCGGAGGCCAAGGTGCAGCTCCGAGACGCCCAGGACTTCTGGATCAGCCTCCCCGGCGTGCTGTGCAGTGAGAAGTTGGCCATGAGCAGCGCCAGCGACGACCGCTGCTGGAACGGCATGGCCAAAGGCAGGTGGGTGCCGCCCGGCTGCGCACAGGCCGGCCGGCCTCGGCGGCCTCACCCGGGCCCCGCGTCCCGCCTGTGTCACTCAGTGCTGTGTGCCCGGGGCCACGCCTGACCCGGGCACGCAGTGGGACACGGGAAGCCCGGACAAGGGTCTGGGCCAGCCCCCAGAGGCGTGTGCCCCGCTCGGTGCCTCCACACCGCGCCGTGGGCTCCTGGCAGCCCCCAACAGGCCGTGGGGGGTCTCAGGCTTGCCAGCGCCTGGACGGGAGGGCGTGCTGGGGAAGCGCCCCGTTGCGGGGAGCAGGCAGTGACCCAGGGCTGTCCTCGGCCCCCAGGTACCTCCCGGAGGTGATGGGCGATGGCCTGGCCAATCAGATCAACAACCCTGAGGTGGAGGTAGACATCACCAAGCCGGACATGACCGTCCGCCAACAGATCATGCAGCTGAAGGTCATGACCAACCGGCTTCGCGGCGCCTACGGCGGCAACGATGTGGACTTCCAGGACGCCAGTGCGGGCGGGGCCCCAGGGACTGGGAGGCGAGGGGCGGCGCGGGGGAAGGGCGCGGAGGGACCGTCCCAGCCCCTGGGCCCGTACGGTGGCTCTGGCTGCTGCCGCTGCCCGGGCACAAACGCCAGGCACCCCCCACACACACATACAGACACCCGCGTCCCCAAGCGCAGCCGAGTCTGGCCTGGATGTCCGTCAGGCCTTGGCAGGCCTGGGCGGGTCGGGAGCTGCGCTCAGGGCTGAGCACGGGAGGCCCCCACGGCGGGGGGGCTGGGCTCAGGGTCCGCGGCGGGGCGGGCCTGCTGGAGCCTCCTCTGCTCCCCAGGTGACGACAGCAGCGGCTCAGGCAGTGGTGACAGCTGCCCGGACGAGCTCTGTGACCGGAGGGTCAGCAAGAAGAGCTCCAGCTCACGGACGCCCCTGACGCACGCCCTCCCCGGCCTGTCGGAGCGGGAGGGCCAGAAGACCTCGGCCGCGAGCTGCCCCCGGCCGTGCGTGTCCCTGCTGCTGCCCCTCCTCGCTCTGGTCCTCCTGGCCGCCAGGCCCACGTGGCGGTAACCGCCCCAGGCCCCAGGGACCGAGGCCAAGAACTGACTTTGCCAAAATGCAGAACAGATGATATTTAATTCTCTGCGGCCTAGAGGCCCCAGGGCAGGGCAGGGAGGGACAACGAGGGCCCCAGCTCTGTGACTGCACTGGGGGGGGGGGCGGGGGCACTGGCCCCCCCAGCCGGGCTCCGCCGGCCACCCTGGCTTTTAGTTTTGTAGGAGGCCCTCAGGTCAGCCAGCAACAATGTCCCCAGAAGCCCTGTATTCTAGGGACCTGGGGGACGCCGGTGGCCACCTCCCGCCTGCCCACCTGCGCCTCTGCCCCCAGCTCCCTGAGCAGCGTCCCGCTGGAGAGAGCGAGCCTGTGCCTTCCTCTCCTGCCTCCTCCCGCGGAGAACTTCGGGCTCCAGGTGTCAGAAACCGAGGCCCAGCCCTGGGCGCCTCGGAATCCCCGGGAGCGAGCAGAGCCTCTGAGATTATGCATGAACCCTTCCGACTCAGCCAGGCCCCCGTGATGCTGCACCCCCCGCCCCCAAGCCCCTCGGCGTCCGGGAGAGGTCTACCCGGGCCGGCACCCTTGCTGACCATCTGTGTAGACCTCATTCTCTCCAAAGACCAGTTGCAAGGGCCCGGGGTACACAGAGGCGCCGCCGTGGGCACAGCCTCAACCCTCTGGGCCGCTGCTCTTGACTGACCGTGCGGGGCTGGGGGTGCCGATCCTGGCCGCCCCGGGAGAGCAGGCTGGGCCCTCCGCAGACGTGGGCACCGCCTTGGAACATGGGGCCCCGCAGCTATGCGGAGGGCCTGCCCGCCCGTGTTCCTGCCTCGTCCCCACCAGACCTGGGGCCCCACGCTCGGGGTGACGCAGGTGGGGCTGGAGTCCACACCTGGCCCCAGGATCCGGGTGGCCGGTGAAACTTCAGCTCGGCCAGGAGGCCTGACCCTGCAAGCCAGAGGGCCACCTGGGTCCCTCCTGACCCCTCCAGCTGCAGGGGCCTGGGGGGCTTTGACAGTTAAGGGCTTTTCCAAACGTACAGACATTCACAGACGCTTTCCGCCTGTTCCCCCAGAGCTGCTTTTCAGCTTCTCCTCCCAGAGCTTGAAGGGCTGGGGCTTCCCAGACCTGGGGGTCACCCCTGCTCACTCGGGCTGTCCAGGCCCAAGACCTCCCTCCCGGGCCCTCGCTGCCATGGGCCCTGGGGAGGGGGCTGGACCCCGCCAGAGAAGGGCTCAGGCAAGAGGACCCTCGAGGGTCCGTGGGATGCTGAGTCACTGGGGCCAGGGACAGCAGTCCTAGCCAGCACCAGGGCCCGACAAGGCCACCCAGCGCTGCTTTGCCTCGCCTCTCACGCTGGCCGGGGCCCCCAGCCTGTGCCCCCCCGGGTACCCCCCCCACAGTAATCCTGCTCGTGCCCGGCCGGGGGGCTGGGCCTGGGGTCTCCTTCCCCATAGGTGACGGCCAGCTGGACTCTCAGGGGCTCCGGGGCGGCAGCTCCCCGCGTGTCTGGATGGCAGCCTGCGGCCACACGTGGCCATCCCCCCGGGGGCCTGCACTGTACATCTCTCGGGGGGGGGGGGGGGCAGCCCCAGCACAGCCCCCGGCCAGGCGGCAGCCAGGCCTGCTGTGTCCCGCTGCACGGTGTCAGCTGGCATCCTATGCTCTGACTCCTCGTACCAATAAAAGGTTGGAGAGCTTGTGTGGCTGCCGCGCCCCCTCCTGCACAGCTCGGGCAAGCCCGCGCCCCTGGGCCGCACCTGGCAGGACGTGACTTAGGGCGCGTGGGGGGAAGGGCTTGCATCCAGACGGCGCCCCTGGTCTGGGTCTCCCCGTCCCACCCTGGGCCCACGCGGTGCCTGGGAGGAGAAGGCCACGACCCACCTGCTGTCCACTCCTTCCCTGCTCTGGACACACATCCTGACTCATGCCCCGGGAAGCTTCCAGTTCTGCCAATGGCCTCCGAGATGCCCGGGAGGCCAGAGCGTGGCGGGGGACCGCGTGGTTCCGAGGCCAGGCCTGTCTGGACGTCCCGATGGTCCAGTCTGCCCCCAGGGCCGAGGTGCCCCGATACCTTCGCGGGCCCGCCCTGCCGAGCAGAGCCTCACACCTGCACCCGGGGCGAAGCTGCCAGCACCCCCCCCCCCCCCGCCCCCAGGGTGCCCCTCCACCCGGAAGCAAGAGCTGCTGCAGGGTCACTTTATTTGGGAACTGTGGCCACACTAGTCTGCCTGTGAACTCCCCACACAGCCTCTCTTCCCCGCGGGCCAGCGGCCAGGACCCTGCTCCCCTGCGCAGGGGGGCCAGGCTTGCCCTGGGAGGGGGAGCGCGGCTTTTCCACGGCTTGTAGCTCCTTGTGGGCCAGCAGCGACCGGGGGCTCACAGGCCCGCCCTTCCTGGGGCTTGCCCTTCCTGGAGCCGGGGGCTGGCGGGGTGGTCCAGCTGCTCCCCGCGGATGGGGGTGGGGGGATGGCCTCCTTCCGGGGGCAGGCTGGGACACAGTCTCTCCAGTGCAGGGGACACGTGGGCCGCTAGGCATTCATTCCTCGTCGTAGGTGGCGGCTTTGGGGGCTCAGGCCGCTGGCTCGCCTTCTTGCCCAGATGCTTCGAGGACTTTTGGAAGTTCTTTGTGAACAGAGCTGCTCTTGTTTTCCCTGTGGGGGAAGAAGGACGCGAGTGAGGTGGGCTTCCAGCACCAGTGGGGGGCAGGCGGGGACCAGGTCAGGGAGAGGCTCCTCCCTGGCTCTGTGTCCCAATTCATTCCCCTCGAGACAGGCAGGAGGCCGTGGACAGCCCCCGCCGGCAGGCCGAGAGCAGCCAGCCCCTCCGGTGGACGGCTGGCGTGGGGCTCCACGTGCACACGCGTGTGAGAAGGCACGCCCTCCTCCCATCCAGGAGACCAGCGGTCCTTTACTCGGAGATGAGCCCTCTGGCCCGAATCGCACATGTGATCAGAGGGCTAGCTCTAGTTCCTAGAGAACAAAACCCCTAGCGAACGGGGAAGGATTGGAACTGGGGGCCTGGGCTCCTGCCGGAAACAAGATCGGTGGCAAGTCACGTGTCCGAGCCGGTGGCGGTGGGGGTGGGGCCGGTGACGGGCACAGAAGGACAGGATGGGACAGGACAGGACCCTGCGAAGGGAAATGCTTCCCTCCTCCCTGCGCGGGGCCTGAAGATGCGCGCAGGACCCTGCACGGTTTCCAGCAGAACCCATTTCCGGGCCCGACCCGGGAAGGCAGAGCAGCGTGGCAGCCAGGAACCTCTCCGGGACCTCAACCCACACGGCCACAGTGGCGGGACCGGACCGGGAGGCCATTCCAAGCAAGCGTGAGCCTCGAGAGGAAACACTAGGAAAGGTCTGGTGTTGAAGCTCACAGCGATGAGCCCGCCCCTGCGGATGGCTTGGGGCGCGCGTGAGGCAAGGACCGCTGCAGAGCCCGTAGCCGTCGGGGGGCTCCGGGGGGGGGGGTCCCACAGGCCACACAGGTGCCGGGAAAGCTTTGCTGCCAGGCAGGGCTCTGTGCAGAGTGTGGGTCCTGCTGGTCCTCAGGTATCAAGCGGGACTCCCCGACCCAGGCGGAGTGAGATGCCCTCGGGAGAAGGGGTCCCATATCCCCCGCGATGGGAACTCAAATTAAAAACTACAGGTCATGGGGCAAACGGTCTACAGAGGGTTGTGCAGGGTCACAGACAAAAGCCCCCAGATTAGAACAAGCCCACTGTTTAAAAGAGGACAGCAGACTGGGAAAAGCACCAGCCGGAGCTGAGATGGGGACCCCCCCCAGAGGAGACAGGGACCCCGCAGACATGAGGACCCCACAGGAGGTAGAGACCCCCCCAAGAAAGTAAGGGCCCCCCACAGGACATGAGGACTTCCATAGGAGATGGGGACACCGCACAGGAGGCGGGGCCCCCCAGAGGAGGCAGGTTGGCAGGAGCTGCCCGCCTTCGGCCGGGTGGGGGGGGAGCGGGTCAGGGGCCCAGTGAGCTGGGAGTTCATAGAAAGGAAAGCCCCCTGCGCCGCCCGAGCGCAGCCCCTGGGCTGCAGAGACCAGGTCCGTTTGAGTCCCTCCAGAGGAAATTCTGGAAAAGGCAAGTGTGTAGGGAGGGGAGCAGACGAGGGGCTGCGAGCGGGTGGGTGAGAAGGGCACGTAAACGGTGCGGGGCCCTCGGCTGGCCACGCGGCAAAGCTCAAGCAGGCCCCTACCTCACACCATCCACACGCGGACGGGGGACAGACTACGAGGCAAACTGGAAAGCCACACTTCCAAGCACGGAGAAGACAAGGAGCCTTATGACCCGAGGGCACAGCAATCGCCCCCGGAGACACAGAGCCTCGAGCCACGAGGACACCGTGGGCAGCCGTGGGCAGCCGTGGCCGCACCGACGCTCCATCCTGCACGGGGCGGACCGGACACGGAAACGCAGGCCGTGGCACACATCCGAGGCTCCCGCCGCCGAGAACAGAGCCATCCCCCCCCACAGAGGTGAATCCCAGACGCGGGACTCCGAGTGCCCAAGAAATAATCAACAGGATGGTGGGGGGTGGGGGGCTCGGTGGCCCAGTCGGTTGCGCATCCGACTCTTCGGCTCAGGTCGTGGTCTCAGGGTCACGCGATCGGGACCGAGCCCTGAGTTGGGCTCTGCACTCAGCGCAGAGTCTACTTGGGGTTCTCTCTCTCCCTCTCCCTCTGCCCCTCCCCTCGCTCGTGTGCACTTGCACGCGCGCTCTCTCAAATAAATAAATCTTTACATAATAAATAGGATAAATAATCAAAAGTTACGTATGAGGCAGTACTGTTTTCCTTGCCGTCGGAAAGCAGAAAAAGACCTTCGGAAGCGCTGTGCTATTATAACGTCTCACCACGGAGAGAAATCCCACGTGCCCTTAGGGACACAGGGATGAAAAGCGAGACCAGCTAAAGGGACGAGAGCAGAGGGCCGGCTGCCTCTCGTTCCGGTTCTTCAAACACCAGGCGCGAGAGGAGCACAGCTCAGCGTGGACGTCTGTGTGGTCAGGGGCGCCTTGTGTTATTTTGTGGATTTTTTAAGATGTTCGAGGTCGAACCAGCTCAGATGCGGGTTTTGCGGGGCTGTGGAGCTTTCCAAGTGTGCGGAGAGGGGGGTTCTTTAAAATAAAAGAACCCAAACCACCAACAAAACTAAGCGGGCACCCTAGCCTGTGGGCAGTCCGCAGCCGTGGCAGTGCCCGCCCCCCAACGACAGGCTGGGGGGCGCCTCCACTCTGTGGCTGGGAAGGAACCCCCAGCTCCTGGTCCTGTGTTTGTCTGCATCCTTCCTGGGACCCACCAGGCCCCCCCACTGCCCATCTCTCCGGAGGTCACAGAACGCTGGATTCTGAGTGGAACCCTGACAACCGTGGGTTCCAGGCCCTCCGGGTCCATCACCAACATTCCAGACGGACCGTCCCTCTCCATCCGGAGCTCATGTCGGGCTGTTCCCCTCTCAGGCGCCCCGAATCGCCTCTGTTCCCCGCTGCCTGGGCATCTCTTCCCAAGGCTCCCTTGACCTTCCTGGCCGCCCCTCAGGGCGCCGCCCACTCTCCCAAGAGCCCGGGGAGGGGTCATAGCAACCAGCCCGGTCCCTCCGTCTCCCCAGCCCTGGCCCTCCGCTCACGCCCCGAGGATGGGGCTTCCCCTGAAATGCCTCATCCTCGCCCGGCCCCGTGGGCCCCCTGATCCAAGTGGAGCCCATCGAGCCCTCGCCCCCCCTCCCGGGCCCCAACCCCTCCCGAGCGCCCCGCCAGGGACGCCGCGTGCCCACGGCCCTGCGGACCGGCTCCCCAGCCGGAGCGTCCCTCGCCCACCCACTGCCGGGCCCTCTCTCCCCAGTGCCCTCCTGACCTGCTGCTCCCCCACCGGAGCCGGGCTCTGCTGTCGGCCCCTCCCCTGGAGCCCTGGGCACTTCCAAGCTCGCCGTGAAGCCGCGCGTCTGGTCGCCGGGGGCACCCCGCACGCATCTGCCGTCCTGTCCCCCACTCGCCCCAGCTCACCGCGCCCCGCGGTGGCCTCCCAGCGCCGCAGAAGGGAGCAGGTCATGTCTTCCCCAGCCGGAGAGAGGTGGGTGCCGGTGGGTGGCCGAGTGGAGCCCAGATGCACGGGAAGACAGGAGCACGAGTCAGAGGAGGAGTGAGCAAGGGGGCTGTCCAGGCACACTCCCAAGCCAGAGCAAGGGGGAGGGGCAGGGAGAGAGGAGGAGGTGGGCTAGTCCCGGACCACCCTCAGCAAACCTAGCCCTCAGGAGCTGCCTGGGTGAGCCCGTTACCCAGCCCTCCGCCTGCCAGCACTACCCTCTACACGCACATGCACACACACACACAGACACACGCGCACACACATGCACACACACATGCACAGAGACACACAAAGACACATGCACAGAGACACACACACATGGACACACACACACACGCACAAAAATGCACACACACATACACAGACACAAAGACACATGCACATAGACACATGCACAGAGACATGCACGCAGAGACACATGTGCACACATGCACATACACGCTCAGACACATGGACACACACATGCGCACACATGCAGACATGTGTGCACACAGACGTGCACGCACACATATGTGCAGACGCGCACGTGCACAGAGACACACACGCACACACATGCAGACACGTCCGCGCACACGCGCACACACACACACACACACACACACCCTCCGCAGTCCGGCGGAGCAGGAAAGTCCCACACTCGGCTCCCCCTTCCCAGTTCCGTGGGCCATGCCCTCTTCCCACAACCACCCCCCACAGCAGGAGCAGCCGTGAGGGCCGCACCCCCAGTACAACCTCCGTCACTGACCACGTCCCCCCTGAGGGATCTCCCACAGTGGAAGCACTGGGCATGTTCCCTGCAGCCCGTCCTCCGCGGGTGCCCCCCCATATGCTGGGCATCTCCATGCGGCGCTCTGCCCCTGCCCCAGCAGGCTCTCCCCGGAGCACCTGTCCTTCCCACACCACTGCCTGGCTGGCCTCCACTCCTGCCCTCGAGGTCCTGAGGCTCAGGGGAGCACCCAGACGGACCTCTGCGACGGGCCGGCCCAGGCGTTCCCCTTCCAAGGTGTCTAGGCCCTCACAAGTCACCAGGCCCTGCGCTCTGTCCCCTCCGAGCGCAGACCCCACCGCTGTCCTCCCACACCCTCCCAGTCCCAGGGAGGCCAGCTCCCCATGACAGTGGCGCCGACAAAGCAGGGGAGGGGAGATGGGGTGGCTCGGCGTGGGGCCTGGCCTGGGCACGAGGGGACCCCCACTCTGCAACAGGGCCCAAGTGACCCCAACTCCATGTTCGCAGGGAGCCAAGAGGCTCACACACTATGGTCGGAGGAGAAGGGAGGCAGGTCCCCCCGGAGCCGCGGGACACCTCGTGCTCCAAGAGCAGAAGCAGGGAGAGACGGGGGCTCGGTGGCACAAATAACCCTTCCGAGGAGAGAGCTGTGCGCTGCAGCTTTCCCCAGGACAGGCGGACAGACAGGGACCCCTTGGTCCACACTCTGGCAGGGCTGGGCCTCCGCTCCGAGTGGCGCAAAGACATCACAGTCCCAGCGCCTCGGAAGACTAGCTCTCGGGACTGGCTGGGCTGCACCCTGCCCTGGCTGGGGTCTCCGTGGACCGTCGTGGGGGGACCGCACCGCAGGCAGGACGCACGCCCGTCTGGCTGGGCCAGCCTCCCCGCAGGCCCCCCCCAGAGCTTGGCACAGAGCAGTGAGGCGCGCACCCCCCTCCCGCCCAGAGGCCCCAGCGCCCCGTAAGGCCCAGGAGAGAGGCGCCGGGGTCCGCGTATTCCCAACACACAAGCGGCTGGATTCCTGAGGAGCAGAATGTTCTGGGTGACAGAGGGGCCGGGGTCAGGGGTTGGGGAGGGGGGCGCTGCATGCAGAAGGGGAAACACACAAAGGCACCCCGACCAGTGAGTTAAAGGAAGCCTAGAGGAAAAGATGAAAGCCCAACCCCTCCGTGGCCCTGCACCCCGAGGGGCCCTGCACTAGCCGGCGTCCTCGCGGCAGCGGAGCCTCTGCGGGGAACACCACTCCTGTCCTGCTGGGGTCTGGCAAGGGGGCACTCCTCCCACGGGACCACTCCCCCTTCTAGGACGCCGACTCCCGCAGGGTAGGGATCCAGTTATCTTGTCGTCTACGGTCTTCAGGAGCCGGGAGCCTGGCGGTCAGAGGGTAACCCCTCAATGCACCCGTTGACCCAGAAGCTGGAGAGGACTCCACAGGGGCGGCGGCCGGGGACCCGGAGGGGGAGGAGACACAGGGATGGGGGGGCAAGGACCAGCGGGGGGGGGGGGGGCAGCGAGGGGGGCTGGAGCAGTCCTAAGGGGGACAGTGAGCGATGGGTAAGGGACGCGGCCACGCAGAGGACTTCGACGGCACACAAGTGGGTGCAGGAGCAGCACGGGCTGGCCTCTGGCGGCCGCAGGGACAGAGAGGAGGGCCGGGGCGGTGGGGGCAGGAGCTGCCGGAAGTGGCCCCATTGGGCCAAACTTTGAAGGCAGAGCTGAGCAGACTTCCCCCGGGGACGGTGTGAGGGGAGAGCGGCCCGCGGGGACCCCTCTGCTAAGGAAACTGTCAGACTGACCGGACGGGGACAGCACAGCCTTGCGAAGCCTCAAGCCACCAAAGATGCCTCATGTCTCCCAATCACACCAAACAACTAGAACAGTCAAAGTGTCAACAAGACATTCCTGAACCCCACAGCCCAAATCTAGACATCATCTGGAGAAGCCCAGAGTAAGAGCTAGCGCCTTTCGCAGGGACACAGGGCGCTGGCGAGGCTGTCCCGCAGCGGGGACACTCCGAGGCCGCAGGAGCCACAGCCCGGAGCGTCCCCGGGAGACTTGCCCCTGCGGCGGGATTCAGTCACCACTAGCCCCGCGGGGAAAGTTCTCGCCGGCTGGCGCTCAGATCTCACACAGTAATTCCGGGCTGACCGTAGAGTTACAAGTAAGACGACCATGCGTGAAGATTACAATCTGGGCGAAACTTGCACAATCTTCGTCTGGGGACTGCTTCCCAAATCTGCCAGCAAACCAGACGCTCAAGGACAGGCCAGATGGACCCGACGACAGAGTGAACAACTCCACGTAGCTAAGTTCAAAGGGAGAGAAGGTTCTCCCCACAACAGGCGCAGGGAGGGCGGCAGGGTCCGGGAGGGCTCTCCCGAGGCCGGAAGGGCAGGCATCTCCAGCAAGGGACCGGAGGAAAAACGTCAGTGCCGCCCTCCCACATCCGCGCGTGGAGAGGACTCTCAGCTCGCGCGCGAGCCCCCGGAAGCCGGGCGGTGGGACGTACTGGCCATGCTCCCTACGGACCCGGTGTCCCGGGCGCGGACAGGCTCCCTGGCCTCACCAGCAAGCGGGCTAAGGAGACAAGATGGACGATGGGAGCGCTCCTAAAACCTGAAAATGCAACCTCTGTGAATCGTGCCCAGAGGAAAACTAGGTGGAAGGTGTGTGTGTGTGCGGCCCCGTCCATGGGCCCTGAGACGCCAGATGGCCAGCGGGCAGGCGGTGGCGGTGCCTCCGTTCCTTCAGGGAAATGGGAGGACACACGCAGTGCCCCAGAAAGGCAGGTTAAAGTCACAGAATGAGCCATTGAATTAAACACACACGGAGGGACACATGAAAACACGCGTGTGCACACGCACGGGGGCGCGTGATGGACTCGGCGTGCACCTGGGCACAGATTACGATCTCGCCTGTTCGCGGATCTCTTCCCGAGCAGAAAGACTAGGAGGACTTCGTTTTCATTTTCTCTGTTGGGTCCTTTTTTAACGAGGGGCATAGACCGCACACATCATCGGAATAAAAATAACGCTATTTTCATTTGGGGAAAATTACGTTGCAGAAAAATATATCCTAGCATAAAAAAAAAAAAGAAAAATATATCCTAGCATAGGAAGATGGGCGGCTAAGTGTAGAACCTACCGATCTTGCACCCGCATCACGGGCGTGGTGCGTGTGTCTGGCGTGTGGCGCGTGCCTGTGGTGTGGCGGGTGGTGTGAGAGGGCGTGACGGACAGCGTGTGGGAGGTTCGTGGTGTGCGCACACGGACACACGTGGGATCGGAAGCACACACACTAAAGTACTGGCAATGGAAACTTCCGGGCTTGGGGATAATTGGCATCTAATCTTTTCCTACTTTTGTGGGGATACATACATCTCTCTAAATATCATATAATTAGCAAGTATAAGTTCAAAATTAAGTCGGGCTCGTTAGGAGCACTTCTTTCCTAGCAGCAGAGGTGGGGGCCGCCCACACACGCCCGCCCCGCCGCGGGCTCCCCCCCCCCCGCCGGAAGGCCCCCCACAGCCACAGCCTGGGGCAGGACCGGCTGACGTGCACCTGCAGAGCTACACACGGGCTCGTTTCTCCTCGCGCCCACGTGCCGTCCATGGCCCTTTACCTGGGAGGCCCCCCAGCAAGCTTCCCACACAAGGAGCCCCGTTTTTGACAAGAGACCCAGGAAATCAGGAAAAACCATGGCTGCAGGTGGGGCTGCCTTGACCAGCAGAAAGCCGGCCTAGTTGGGGTCCCTGCACAGGCTCGGCCCCCTCCCTTTCCCAACCTCCTCTCCCACCTGCGCCGCCCCCTCCTCCTCCCTGGCCACGCCCACCACCTTCTCGCTCCAGAGGCCTGGCACCCCAGTCCTCAGTCCTCCTGCCCCCTTCCTGCCCCCTCCGCGAGAGCAGACCCACCCCCGCCGTGCAGCGCTCCTGAGTCGTCACGCCCACACCCCCTCTGTCTCCATCACGGGTGATCCTCCCGCCCACTGTCCGGGCCCCAGAGCCTGCCTGACACACACAGACGCGCGTAAATGCACGGGAAGAAATGCACGCGCCCCCCACCCCTTCCGGGCACCAGCGGGGGGCCTGGAGCCTTCCAGCAGGAATGCAGGTGGAGAGTCCCTGGGGAGCCCCCAGACGTTCCCCAGGGGTGCAGGAGAGACCCTCCGGGAGTCATGTCTAGAGCGAGCTGCGGTCCGGGCCCTCGTGTACCCAGCCTTCCCGTCACCTGACAGATGCCAGGCATCGAGCGGTCAGGGAGACCCTTGGAGGCTCCGGGCTTGGCGAGGCACGGGCGGGCGGAGCAAGGCACAGAGGGTTGAAAACACTGCCGTGGGGCCATTTTATTGTGAGGTCAGGAGGGGCCCTTGCCACACAGGTGCAGACGGCCTGCGTGAGGCGGCCCCGAGGTGTGGGTGCCCGCAGGTGGGGCTCAGGCCCGCCCGGCCCGGAGCGGCGCCCTCCCCGGCCTCGGACATCCAGGGCCGCTCCGCTATGGAGTTTCTTCCGCCCTCCCGTGCAAGTCCTCCAGGTGGGGCCCTGGAGAAGAAACCGGCAGGGAGGAGGAAGGTGAGGGGCCCGCGCTGTCCCCGGGGCGGGGGGGCGGAGGCCCCTGCAGGAGTGCGGAGGAGCCCCGCGCCCCCGGGGGCCCTGCCAGCTTGCTACGGTTTGGTGGCGTCCCCTGGAACACTGCACTGAGCCCTGCGAGCCCCGGGCTCCCCACTGCGCACAGCCTGGCCACAGCCCCGCGCGAGCCCTGCTGGGCGTCACGCTCGCACACGTGTGGCATCCATGGCGATGACTCGGTCTCTTCAAAGGGGGGGCTCGCAGCCTGGGGTCTCCAGGCCAAGGGAGCCTTGTCCAGGTCCACGTGCCCCCCACAGGAGCCCCGCGTCACAGAGGGGGCATGGAGACGACACAGTGCCAGAGCTCAGGGAGGAAGGGCTCTGGGGGCACAGGGCCAAGGGCAGCGGTCAGCCCAGCCTTTCTGTCCGTCCACACCAAGGACAGGCTCGGAGGAAGAGCGAGGCAACGCCTGCCCCTCCCCCATCGAGTCCCAGGGGACAGCTGCGCACACAGCTCTGCTCCCCATCAGCCGCCCTCGGAGCGGTGGAGCCCTGGTCCCGAGTCACCACCACCCACGCGCCCGCGGCTCCTCCCCAGGTCATCCCAAAGGGGGGTGGGCTAGGAGGAAGCTTCCAGGACCAGTGCCAAGGCCAAGGGCCCTGTGGTCCGGGGAAACCGGTGCCCACCCGGGCCCCCACGTGTGCAGGGGAGCCGCAGGGATGGTGCCTCGGCTCTGCAAGGCCCTGGCCACGCCCACCCCCAGGGAGCCCAGAGAAGGAGCAGGGGGCTCAGCGCCCTCCCTGTCTGCACAGCGGGCCCACCTGGGAGTTCTGCAGAGCGGCTGGGTTCCGAGAGGTTTCGGGGAATGACGCAGACCTCGCCCCCGCAGCCCCACATCCTCGGACGCGGCAGCCCCCGCTCCCGGCGCGCGGACTCACCAAGGACCGACAGGGCGCCGCAGTCCCGCTTGTGGAAGTCGCCCCAGGCCCTGGTCTTGCACGTCTTGCTGCAGGTCATGATCCCGTAGCAGCGGGCACAGGGGACCAGGCGCACGCCCACGGAGCGGCCGCACTGCGAGCAGAACTTGAAGAAGGGGATCCTGCACGGGAGCCACGGGAACCACAGGGGCAGTCGGGGGGCCGCCCTCTGGGCCCCGCCATCCCCCGCAGATGGGTGCTGCTGCCCGGCCCACCGTCCGCCACACGGGGTGGCCACTCGCACGGGGACGGGGACCTGAAGTCCGGGGATGTCCAGCTCTTTCGAGCCGGAAGCCACAGGGCCCCCCGCGTGCTCTGTCTCAGGAGGGAGGTGAGCCCCGGGGTGGACGCCGCCGGCCCCCGGCCGGTCCCCGCTCGGCACCCCCACCTCACCCACTGGGGTTTCCTGGGCAGGCACCTTCCAGGACGCCCACGGGGATGACGAGGGGCCCATTTACGTAAAGAGGCTGTTCTGGGACAGCAGGCTGGGTGCGGAGCCGCGACCCCAGGAGGGGCCGGTGGTGGAGGGGCTGGGAGGGCTGCAGGGGCCCAGGGCAGCACAGCCGCGGTGATGGCAGAGATGCCTTCGAGAAGCAGAGCCTGGGCCAAACCCCCCTGGGCCGCTCCACGAAGGCCCTGCGGCCCCACCTGCCACCCCCGTCTCAGCCCACGCCCACGGCTGTCCTGGGCAGGGGCGGCCCAGCCCACGGCCCCGTCCGCCACTCACAGCTCCTGCTCCTCGGAGTGCAGCGCCTTGGACGGGCCGGCGCTTTTCCGCTTCAGCCTCTGGTAGGGGGTCAGCTCCGCTGCAGCGAAAGAGAACAGCGGGGGGCTCCGTGGGTCCCCGTCGCTGGGCCGCGATGCCCGCGGGCAGCGGGAGCCCCGAGCCGCCCGCCTCAACCTCTCTCCCGCAGTGAGCCCACTCCCGGCACGGCGGGGAACCGGGGGGACCCCGAGCCTTCTACAGCGCGAGGCCAGTCAGAGGACCCGGAGCAGGGGCTGGGGCTGCTGGGGCATCCACCTCTGGGGAGCGGGCCCCCCCCCCCCGGCTTCCCTCCGCTCCTGCATCCGTCTCTGCCCTCGGCTGGCTCTGTTACGAGCCCACCAGGCTGCTTTGGCCTCGCCCAGCCCACGATGCTCTCCGGAGCCGAGACTCCTGGCTGGCTCCCGGGCGGCCGGCAGCGGAAACACGTGGGCTGGGGACCAAAGGCCAGTGAGACCCCCAGTGACGGTCACGGGTTCTGCTGCACCCCTCCATCTTCCTCTCCTCAAACAGCACGTCAGCCCCCCCAGGAAGGCCACCTAACCTCTAATTCGGCAGGAGCCCCCCAAACACCTGCTGGAACAGAGACGGCGGGAGCGGCTCCTCCCTCCCCCACCCTCCCTGCGCCCACCAGCACCCGGGGCCGCGCCGCAGCTGCTCCCGGCGGCTAGAGCGTGGGCCCAGGAGCCCGCTCCGCGACACTGTGCCCCGGGTCAAAGCCCTTGTTGTCAGGACCCCGCGGCCCCGGGACCAAGCTTCTGGGAGAGCTGAGGGCCACGCAGAACCAGAAGTGGGTCTGACGGGGCGCAGTACTGCGGTCACTTCCTTGGAAGGACACGGGCAGAGTGAAAGGAGAGCGTGTCCGTGTGTGATGGCGGTGGGACGCTGACGGCCCCGCAGACCCAGCATTCACGCTCCAGCCCGATCACGCGGGTGGAGCGCACGGGAAGGGCTCTCACACATTCGCGGTGTGCAGACGCCGCCGTCCTAGCTTTACAACATGCCCATCCGTCCAGACCGGAGCCTGGCCTGATAGCTGCCTTCCCCCGGTCCTACGCCGCCACCGACCTGCTTCGTCTCCACGGACTGGCCTATTCTGGACATTGCTTACGAACGGAATGGCATGTGTGTGGTCTTCCGGGACTAGACTCTCTTGCTTTCCGAAGAGGCTGCGCCAGTCTCCGTTCCCGCCGGCGGGGGGAGGCTCTGCTTCCTTCGCGCCCTCGCCAGCACCGGCTACCGACTGTCCGATTACCGCCACCCCAGTGGGGATGGAGTGACAGCGCGGGGCCGTTCGCCGTGCACGTGACCAGGAACGGACGACAGCATCTAGTCGGGAGCTGGTTCGCCGTTTGTAGTTCTCCGGAGAAATTTCTATTCATACTCCCTGTCCATTTTTAAGTTCAGTTGTTTGTCATTATTATGGAGTTGTAAGGTTTTTTAATTTATTCTACATACAAGTCCCTTATGAGATATGTGATTTTCGATATACCTCCACACCGTGGGTTGTCTTCATTTTCTTGATATGACCCTTTGAAGCACGAAAGTTTTTAATCTTGATGAAATCCAATAATCCTTTTTTTTCTTTCATCGCTCATGCTTTTGGTGTCATATCGAGGATTTGAAGATTTGCCCCTATATTCTCTCTGAAGAGATCTATAGTTCCAGCTCTTGCATTTAGGTCTTCAATCCAAATTGAATTCAGCTTTGTATGCGGCGTGAGGTAGGATCAAACTTCATTCTATGGTCTCCGGACAACCACCTGTCCCCGTACCATCTGTTGAAAAGTCTGTTCTTACCCTCACTTCAGAGCGTGGGCGTCCTTGTTCAAAATCGGCTGACATGCACCTGTATTTATTTCTGGGACCTGTGTTCTAGTCCCTCCGTCCACACGTCTGTCTTCTCGCCAGTGCCACACTCTTCTTATTGTCGTTTTGCAGTAAGTCTCGATTTAGGAAGTGTGAGTCTTTCCACTTCGTTCTTTTCTTTCAAGATTGCTACAGCTATTCTGGGACCTTTGTAATTCCATATGAATGTTAAAATCTGCTTCTCCATTTGTACAAAGGAGGCAGCGGGATTCTGATAAGGAGAGGTCTTCCCATTTCCCGAGGCCTCCTCTAACTTCAGCAATGTACTGTAGATTTCAGAGCGCAAGTTTCGCATGGCTTTCCTTAAATGTACTCCCAGGTATTCTATTTTTATCCATGCTGTTGTAAATGAAACTTTTCTAAATCTCATTTTTGGTTTGCTTGCTGCAACTGTATAGACATACTGTTGATTTTTGCATATTGATCTCATATTCTGCTACCTTACCGAATACGTTTGTTAGTTTTAATCGTGTAATCATTTTGTATTTATATTTTGTATTTTCATATTTATATGTTTAATATTAGTTTCAGTTTAAAAGTGGATTCCCAGGATTTTCAATCTGCAAGATAATTTCCGCAAAGAGAGACAGTTAAGTCTTTCCTTTCCAATCTGAATGACTTTCTTTTTCTTGCCTAGTTACAATGGCTAACAACTCCAGCACAACTCCAAACGGGAATGGTGAGAGGACACATTCCTGTCTTCCCGATCGTGCGGACAGAGCATCCTGTCCTCCACCATGACGTCTGATGTGTGCTGTGGGCCTTTTTGTAGGTGTCGCTGATCAGGTTAAGCCAGTGTCCCTCTATTCCTTGGTTGCTATATGCTCTTTATCATGAAAGGGTATTGGGTTTTGTCAAATCCTTTCTCTACATCAATTGAAACGGTTTTCTTCAGTCTAAAAATGTGGTCTATTACACTGATTTTGCTGTTGTTAAACCATTCTTGCCCTCCAACGTCCGGCTGCAGGTAGCCAGGGCGCAGAGGTGACAGCCGGGGTGCAGAGGTCGGGCAGCCGGGGCGCAGAGGAGACAGCCGGGGCGCAGAGGAGACAGCCGGGGCTCAGAGGTGACAGCCAGGGCGCAGAGGTCAGGCAGCCGGGGTGCAGAGGTCGGGCAGCCGGGGCGCAGGAGTCAAGCCATGCTGGGGCGCAGGGGCCCGGCGGCCAGGGCAGAGCTAGGTAGGAGCAGCAGCCACCACCCACCTGGAGGGAGAGCCTCTCCTACGCAACCGCGGCCAGAGCAGTGACTTCCGTGATTCCTGGAGGTCACAATCCCAGCCCCCTTGGTGACGCGGGTGCAAAGGGCACCGTCCTCAGGACTAGTACGTGACTCAGCATGGGACTGTACTTCCTGGGGATACCCCACCGTGCAGAGGAGACACGGACGGCTGACCCGCAGCTAAGGGGCTGGCCCTGCACGGCGTCCTGCCCCCAGGGAAGCGTGCTCGGCCCTCAGCTGATGGCTTTGCACCAGGAGTCCGGCTCCTGCTAGAAGCTGAACCGTCAGTACTACGTCTAAGAAGCAAAGTCCTCGCGTGCACTCAGGTCTTTTCCAGATCCTCCCCGGGATCCATAAGCCTGTCTTCCAAGTCAAATGACCTTGCAGCCCTTCCCTCCAGTCTCTCGCATGGAACTCCGCTCCCTCGGGCTGCCTCTTCCGTGTGCTGCCCCTCAGCCAGCCCGCGTGGCCCCTCAGGACCCAGGGCCGCACCCCCCAAGCCCCAAACCAGGCGACGCCAGGCAGCACACAGAAGAGCCCCCCCAGGAAGGCCACCTAGGGCACAGTCCCCATTTCAGCCCCTGGGAGGTGGCTCTCCAAGCAGAGGGCAGAGCGGGTCCCTCTTCCTCCTGCTCCAGAGCCGATCGGCCCACCTCGGGGACCCGTGGCCCTAGGCCAAGAGTGCCCCGAGGTCATCCACACCTGCTGGCCTCCTGCGGAGCAGCGGGCCTACCCCCACGACCCCCGCCCACAAGAGAGCAAAGCAGGGTCCTGGGGCCACCGGGCTGTCACGGAGCTAAGCCCCTGCTGCTTCCCACCGGAGGGTGGCGTGGCGGCCTTAAACCGCTCAGCCGGAACCGCGCCCCCCGGCCGTCACGCCGGTGACCCCCACCTCTCTTGCTCAGGGTCAGCAGCTTGGGGTCCCACTGGCTCTCCTTGGCGAAGACGGCGCAGCGCAGCTGGAAACCCATGTACTCCAGGAGCCTCTTGCGGGCCAGGAGGAGCTCCCGCTCGGCCGGCACCAGCATGTGGAAGGGGCAGTGCGCGATCTTCCGGTCCTGCGGCACGGCGTCCCGTCAGCCCCGCCCCCCGCCTGGCCGCCCAGCACCGGGGAGCCCCCCTCCTCGGGGTGAGGGCAGCGCGGGGCAGTGCTCGGAAGGTCGGCGGGAGGGCGCGCCGAGGGGGGCGCCAGGGCGGGCTTCGCTCCGCGGCGGGAAGGGCCCGGGACCCAGCCTTGCCCGAGAGACGCTAGGGGCCCCAGCTCGTCTCCCCCCATCGCCAGCGGGACACTCAGAGCCGTACCTGATAGAATTTGAAATACCCGTAGTCGACAGCCGTGCCCACAGCCACCCTGTCCCCTTGCACGAGCGTCACGGGGGTCAGGATGTCAGCCCCGTAACTAATGAGCCGGTCGATCTGTGGAGAACAGAGCCTGGGTCACAGAGTGACTCAGAGTCACAAACACATGCAGAGCCTGAGTGTGCGTGGACGCCCCGGCCACCAGAAGGCAGGATTCAGAACCGGGGTCCCCAACGCAGTGGCCCACGTCGCCTGCGGCTTCCCAGTCTCTGCACCGTGGCTGGGCGGCCGGGGGGAGCCCGAGGGCAGGGCCCCCCGCAGGAGAGCAGCTGCGGCCAGCAGGGGCCATGGTCGCCCTCGTTGCCCAGGGAAGCCACCCTCTCAAGTGTAAGGAGAGTCGGCAGACAGACGGACAGGATAGACGTGCCGACCCCACGGACGAGAAGTTAGGGCAGAGCACAAGGGAGGTCGAGGCTGGGCCACTGCTCAGAGAGCCCCTGCCCCCCACCACACCAGGGACTTGCCGTGGGTCTGTAACTTGAGGCTGGTCACAGTCCCGGTCCCCAGACTAAAAGCGAGAGGAGGGCAACCACCGCGCATGTCCTGATCCCCTCCCCCCACACCCGGGGCGCTCGGGGACTGTGCACGCCTGTGGGGACAGAGTTGGGGACAGAGGGCGTTCATCGGCGTGCATGAGTGACTTCTGGCTCCTTCCCACCAAGCTCACTCACGGCCAACGGCACCCAAGAGAGGGGCCCGCCGGCACCCCGAGGGAGGGTGCAATTTAGGAATCTCAGCCCAAGCACAGAACCACAGGGCTCACGCGTCCCGTCCAAGCAGGCGAAAACCAGGCTGGCCCCCCACCGACGCCGCCCAGACCACACGGGGTCTACTTCCCGGCCAAGTGCCAGTGGGCTGTCGCTCCGGGAGGGATCAGCAGTCCCCCGACAGCCAGCGGAGCACAGCGCCGGCCAGTGGGAGGCCCCGAGCCCGTCCCCAGACGTGCGGACCCTGCTCGCGGCCAGAGCGGAGGTGCTAACGCCTGTCTCGCTGGCACGCTCTGGGCGCCCCACAGCCCGCGCGGCCGGGGCACGTAGCTGGGGCCGCTGGGCCCGGGTGGGGCGCACCTTCCCGGGGAAGCACAGACAGGAAGTCAGCCCCCGCACGGTCTCTGTCGTCGTCTGCGCTGTTCACGCCTCAGAGACACGACCACCGGCCCAAGAGCAAGAGGCCGGCCGGCAGGACCGGCTCCACGCTCGCGTCACGGCAGGAGGGACTGGAGGACCCCGTCGGACCGTGGGTGTCGTCTGGGGGGCGGGGGCGGGGGGCTGCCGATGGCAGGAGGGTGGGGGGCAGGGAGGCCCGGTGTCCCGCGCCCCATCACACGTCCAATAAACGTGGACCTCCTCGGCGCGGCGGCACGACAGCAGATGGCTGTCCCCAGCTGGGGCCGGCGCGGGGCTGGGCGGCGGGCGCAGGGGAGTGTCAGGGAGGTCAGAAGCTGGGGAGGTGGGCGGCTAAGGTGTGAGGGACCCGCGCACCCAGGAGAGGGCGTATGGTGCCCTGTGCTGTTCTCCTAACCCTTATGCGTTCCCTGTGATGACAAGTAGTAAATGAATAAGTCGTAAGTAATTAAATCATTGAAAAGCCAACTGGTTGGCTGATCGGGGGCAGGGGCAGGAGCCCACGGGTGTGTGAGGGGCCCCTTGATGAGCCAGAAAGCAAGGCAGGCATCGGAGGCTGAGGGGACCCGGGGAAAGGCTCCCAAAGTCAAAGACAAGACGATTTAATGGTCGAGAAAGAGAGTCCTTTCACTTCCCAACAATTATGGAGGCAGATGGCACGGCTGGGGCAAAGCCGACCTGCACCCCCGCCCCCCCAATCCCGAACCAC
>CM052883.1:171846407-171861090 GCA_028534135.1 Potos flavus
GGATGCACGGACAGGTGGGTGGATGGCTGGGCGGATCCTCAAACAGGGAAGATGTTTGCTAAACACACATCATTTCCAACACAAAACAGGAAGGACACACGATGCACAAACTGCCTTGCAGCTCGTTTGCAAAGTGGAGGGGAGAGTCAGCACCATGTGACTCTGGGAGCCAGGCTGGCCCACGGCAGTGGTGGCTGGAGGAACGTGCCCTGCCCCAGGGCCCAGGGGCCGTGAAGGATACCAGAACACGGGAGAAGCCCGGCCTCAGCAAAACGGGTGCATTCCATGCAGGAAGGGCCCGTCCTTGCCCTCCCTGCCCTTCTCCCTGGGGACCCCTCGGCTTCCCCTTCTCTCCTTCCTCTTCTCCCAGAAGGGCTAGAAGCCCTTGCAGCTTCAATTCTCCCCACAAGGACTCGTCCAGGCTCCAGCCCCCCCCGCAGGTGTGCAGACCGGGTGGGCTTGTTGGGCCCCCCCCCAGGCCGGGCCCCCCTCCCGGCCGCCCCCGGCTGCCCCCGGCCAGCCCAAGTCTGCTGAGGGGCTTCTGGGAAAGCCTCCCCCTGTGCTCCTCCCTGCCGGAACACACACACGATGGCTCAGAGTGGTGGCGTGAGCTCAAGCAGGCTTTGACCAGGGCCGCTGTGAGGCAGGGAGGCATGTGGGTGTACCCCCCCGCCCCCCAGCATCACCCGGCACCTGCCCTCGCGAGGGTCGTCACACCCTCACAACGGGACCGCGTGCCCGACCGCCCCTCTGTGCGGGGGCAGAGCACCCACGCCACAGGCCCGAGAGGCCGGCTACGATTTCCACCGTATGGCTGGGTAAACTGAGGCCCAGTTTACTATGGGCTCCGAGGCTTACTGGCCCAGGCTGCACAGGCCTATGGCGCAAAGTCGAGGCCTGGTTCCCAGCTACCCCCACGCCCTCCTCAGCCACTCGGCCTCCTCTGACAGGTTCCCGCACCCGCCTCGCTGACGGTTAATCCCCGAGGCGGACAGCAGGCACGGCCCAGGGCTCCACAGAACGGGGCCGCCTCGGGGTCCCGAGTCCCACACGGGGACAGGCAGGGCTGCTAGCTCACTGCCCTGCCCCCGACACGCACAGACCCACGGGTGCACACGCACCCCCCAGGCACACACACAGAGCTTGCACACATATGTGCCCACAGACACGTGCGTGCTAACCTACAAGTACAAGGTCACAGAGACACGCGTGCACACACACAGTCGTGTGCACACACTGGCATGGGAACACCCAAGGTGCTCGCACACGTGTCCGGAGGCACGTGCACACACACTCCCCGCCCAGCTCACCTTGTCGTTGTCCTCCCGCTCGCAGGCCACGTGCAGAGCCGTCCTGCCCCCCTCGGTGGGCGCGGCCCCGGGCGGGCCGTAGTAGATGCTGGCGGGGCCTGTTTCGTTGTTGAGCTTCAGGCTGGAAGGCGGCAGGTCCGGCTGCGCACAGACAGGGGGGCACCTGCTGGCCCCCGAGCCTCCCTGCCAAGCGCCAGGCTGGGCCCGGAGACCCCTGCAGGTGCGAGCCCCCACGCAGACAGGTTCCCGCAGAGAAGCACAGGCCAGCGGCCCCCCTCCCCAGACGGCGGGTCTGAGCGCCCTCCCGCAGCCACAGGCCCCAGGGAGGGTCAGAGCCGGGCCCCCGCCCCAGCCCGGCCCTGCATGCAGGGAGCTGCGCACATGCCGACAGGGGCAGGCCGGGCCGGGGGCCCACGGGGCAGTATCGCCCTCATCGGGGGCCGTGAGACGGGCGACATTGTGAACGGAGCCGCCAGCACCGGGCAGAGAGGCCCCGCGGGGCAGGACGCGCACCTTGCCCTGCTTATACACGTCGTCCTGGTCGGCGGCCGTGGCGTCCACGTCAGTGATGGCGTGGAGCAGCAGCTCGGTTATCTTGACGCCGTCCTCCCCAGGAAGGGCGGCTGCGATGTGCAGGGGCGTGAGGG
The DNA here is from genome assembly GCA_028534135.1 of Potos flavus. Classification (NCBI taxonomy): domain Eukaryota; kingdom Metazoa; phylum Chordata; class Mammalia; order Carnivora; family Procyonidae; genus Potos; species Potos flavus. Next base: position 171,848,365 of record CM052883.1, read on the forward strand.
CCCCCAGCTGCAGAGGAAACGCGGGTGGGGGTGAAGCCCGGCTCGCAGGCGAGCGGCACCCCCAGGGCCCCACCCCTCTCAGAGAGTCTGCAGCGCTGCCTCGTGCTGACCTGTGGGACCACGAGGCCTGCCCACACCAGACCACGGACACGTGCAGTTCCGTTCCTAAGGGGTTCCCGTCTGAGAACCAGCAGCCCCGTCTTCATTTTAGACCAACTGTCCCTACCTTCCTCTGAGAAAAGCCACTGCCTCCCTGCCGGGCCCTCGGCGTGGATGGCCATGCGGCTCCCAACTGCGGTCCCTGCCCGGGCCCGTCCCTTCTCACCCACGGAGCCCGGGGCCATCTGTGAGATGCTGCCCGGAGGACCGTCTCCATCTCTGGGCTCGGTTGGGGCCACCCCGTGGAGGTGAGAGCCTGGCCAGGAGCGTGGCGCACACTGGCACAAAGCCGAGGGCGGTCTGCTCCCCACGACCAGAACCCCCAAAGCAGGGTCTCAGGGTAACAGCAGGCACCGGTGGAGAAAGGTCGGGAGGACGGCAGCTGGCCTCGCACAGGTGCTCTCTGGGGGGTCATTATCCCCCGGAAACTTAGAATAGTGCCCAACCGCGCCTGGAGACAGGACCGCGGGAGTGACAGACGTCTGATCGGGACGGAGGGATCTGATCGGGACGGGGGGGTCTGATCGGGACGGGGGGGTCTGATCGGGACGGGGGGAATGGACGAGCACACGAATGACATCTGTGCCGCGTTTACTAAACCTTAGCTTCGCCGGTGGAAGGTAAGCCTAGAAGGTTAACACGAAATCACCCCGGTCTCCCGCGGACATGCTACTCTCCCGCACTCACGACACCTCCATGCAGAGAAGAGAAGGGGTGCGCGGCCTGGCTGGCGTGGGTGGGGAGGGGGTTGGCGAGGAGAGACCCCGCCCCCCGCCACCCAGCAGCAGCTTAAGCCAGACAAACCTGCCACCCTCGCCCCCCACCAGGCCGCACGTACACGTGCACACACCCCCTCCCCGCCCCCGCACGCTTCCCCCCGCCCCCCTCCCCACCCCACGCCTCCAGAGCCCGCGTTCACATCACCAGAGAAGCAAGGACACTGCGAGGACATTTCTAAACCAAGCGCTCCCACTTCTCGCCAGCGCACCCCTCGGCCTCGCAGGACCCCTCCCCGCCCCCCGCGGCGGGTCCCACCTCAACGGGGAGCTGGACGTCCGTCCGGGCCCTGTTCTCCAGCAGCAGCTTCACCCCCTCCACGTCCCCGGCCTTGACGGCGAAGAACAGGGCCTGCATGGGCACGCGGCACAGGTTGGGGTCCGCGCCCCGCTGCAGCAGGAGCCTGATGGTCAGCCACCTGTTCCTGTGTCTGCAAGGATCAGTGTGCCAGTCACCGCCGGGGGACAGGCACAGGACGGCACCGCGGGGCAGCAGCGGCGCTCCCCGGGAGAGGCGGCCCCGGAGCCCCAGCCTTCACAGCCCCTCAGCGTTCCTGCCGAGACCTCCGGCCTCTGCCCGGCGCGGGCGCAGCCCCCCACCGCCAACCCCCCCTGGGCTGGCCCGCCCAGCCCTGCCCTGCTCCGGCCTTGCTGGGGTCATCTGTGAGCCGGGGGCCAGGAGCTGGTGACATAGAGCACCTCGTACACACAGGGCACGACACTGTGCCCAGACGTGCACGCGTGTGCACACGCCACAGACACACCGCACGCGCGTCCACGGGTGCGCGCACACAGCCCTGACGGGCAGCACAGAGCCGGCATCAGCGGGGAAGCCTGGCCGGCCGGGACGGCAGCCCCACTGGGCAGGGAGCTCGAGGGGATGAGGTGCCGCGCAGGCTTCAAGAACGGCTGAGGGAGCAGGCAGGTGGAGGGTCTGGCCCGTCCCACTGACCCCACACCCAGCGCGGCACGGGGGGGCCGCCGAGAAGGCGGGGTGAGTCTAGAGCAGCGGTTCTCAAATGTCCTGCTCGGGGGACCCCGCTCTACGCCCACGTCCTTGGAGGACCCCAAAGAGCTTTGTTTATGCCGGTTCCGTCCGCCCACGTCGACAGTATTACAACTGAGAAAAAATTTTAAATACTAATACTTTCAAGAAGTAACAATAAACCCACTGCATATTAACAAAAGTAACATGTTTTTACGAAAAATACTGAGGTGCATCAGAATCCGGCACTTGGAGGGCTCCCAACCCTGCGTGAGCCTGGGACGTCGGGACGTCAGCTGCACCACAGACACCCCGACAGGGTCTGGGGCCCTGGGGGCACGCCCCGAGAGGGAGGGGTGAGTGTGTGCAGACGAGTTGCGTAAGCGGGTGTGTGAGTGCCTGTGTGAATGTGTCAGGCAAGTGTGGGGGGAGTGTGTGCAGGTGCGTGTGTGGGGGGGGAGTCCCTGCATGGTGCCCCCCGCCCCGCGGCAGCCGGAGCACACTCCCTGGATTCTCACTGCCACCGTCCCCCTGAGGTCCTAGCCAGGCCCCCGGCCCGGAGGCACACAGACACCCCTGGAGGCCGTGCGCGGGACGGGCCCCACAGCATCCCTGCGGGCTCGGGGGTGCGGGACACACACCTCCAGAAACACTCCCTCCCGGCAGCCGGGAAGTGACGCTGGCCCGCCGAGCCTGAGCCCACCCCCGAGAGGGAGCCTCAGCCCCGACGCCCGCGCTCCAACGACCTACTCGGCCATGGCCAGCGCCAGCTTCCTCACGGTGCCCTTGACGGAGCCGGTGGCGCCGAAGGAGGAGGTCCTCAGCCTGCTGTGGGCCTGGGCGCTCTGCTGCAGGAGGTCCTGGGACAGCGTGATGCAGTAGTTGCGCACGCAGATGCCGGACTCGAAGTTCGTCTCCTGGCTGCCCAGCGTGTGCCCGTCCGGACTCCTGACCATGCCATCCATCTCCTTCTCCAGGTCGCTGACGCTGCCCCGCGGTGACAGAGGGTCCCACTTCTGAGGGTGGCTCCCCAGCTCAGGGGACTCCCGCGACAGCTGGGTGCCCCCAGAGAGGCCGTCCTCATCACTGCCCCACACGGCAGACTTCTGCTCCTGGCTGCCCGGGTTGGGCACCAATTCCTCCAAATGCACGGGCTCCTTGGCCACTTCAGGGAACGAGAAGGCGTGGTTGGGAGTTCCCGGCATATTTGAAGCTTCCTTTGGAAAGTACCCCAAAAAAAGAAGAAAGATCATCAGAAGAAAGAAGTCAGTGTGACAACCCCATTAAGCCGCCTTCTCGAGCAAGGCCCAGCGCTCAGGCGGACCGCACGCTCGCGGGCATCTAGGCTGACAGCTGAAACGCTTTGCAGAGACCCAGGGAGGGAAGCCGACATCCGGGGGCATCGCACGGAGACCCGAGCCACACAGCAGCCACCAGCCACACGTGGCTCTCCGCTGAGCAGGGAGCCCGGTGCGGGGCTCGATCCAGGACCCCGAGATCACGACCTGAGCCGAAGGCAGACACTCAAGGGACTGAGCCACCCGGGCACCCCAACCCTAGAGACACTCAGATGACAGGACAGGCAACGCGGCTCGCGCGACCTTCCTGCCCGCGGACGCCCTCCTGCATGCCCGAGTCACAGCCTCTGCTCTCCAAGCGTGGCCCCGGGGCCCGTCGGCATGGCCAAGAATGCAGATTTTGGGGCCCACCCCAGACCCCTGAGGCAGAAACGCTGGGGGTGGGGGGCGCCTGGGGGGCTCGGGTGGTGAAGCGTCTGCCTTCGGCTCAGGTCATGATCCCGGGGTCCTGGGATCGAGCCCCACGTCGGGAGCCTGCTCATCAGGGAGCCTGCTTCTCCCTCTGCCTCCGCTCCCCCTGCTTGTGCTCGCTCTCTAACAAATAAATAAATAAATCTTTAAAAAAAAAAAAAAGGAAACGCTGGGTGAGGCCCAACTCTCTCCCACAAGGGCTCAGAGGGTAGACAGAGGGGGCGAGGTGGGCCCAGGGCCCTCTGCCGTGACTGTGTCCCCCCCACTGGCAATCTCGGGCGGCACGTGGGGCGGCAGCTGTGTTCACAGCCCAGCGTGTTGGGGGGGCTCCCCAGACCGGTGTCCCCTCCTTCCCTCATGCCACTCCGCAGGGGTGCAGGTAGCGGGGGTGGGGGGAGGGTGCGCGGCCCGCACGGAGGCCACCGGCAGCCCAGGAAAGAGCGGGCAGCACTCACAGGCTGAAGGAGGGAAACACCTCGGCGTCTCGCCTCGAGGTGTGCAGACCCGGCTGGGTCTGGACTCCTCCGACTGCAGCCCAAAGAGTGTGGACGTGGGGACCTGAGGAATCGGCCCCTCGTGGGATCCCAGAGGGCTCCAAACTTGCTGTTTAATTTTTCAGGTGAGCTGGGGGCGTCTGTGGTGGGCTAACAATGTGTCTTTAGGGGACGGCTCTGTGGCTGAAGCCCCCCACGTGGATGGGATTCGCCCTGAACTGGGGGGGCTGGGGACGCGGTGGGAGTGTCCCCTGCTGGCAGCTGCCTGGTCGGGACGGTCCCCACGCGCTCCCACGCACGCCTTCTCTTATGCTGTGTATGCGCCGTGTGTTTCAGAAAAAGAAATTCAAGAGAAAGGAGAGGAGTGATTTTTACCAGTATTTTAAGTGTACAAATAAAATGGTTTCTGGGGCTGTCGCTGCCTCACCCATAATGGATGAGGCTTCCCCTACAGCCAGCGCCCCCGCCCCCCGGAGATGCTGTGGGGACAACGCTCCCAGCGAAGGGGTGACAGCACAGGGGCCAGCACGATCTCGACCCCCATTCACACCGTCATCTTGAAACTTGAAAGTTGTCATTCCTGTACGTTAGCAACCTCTGGCCGAGAAGGGGAGAGTACTCGCAGGCCAGATCCAAGTGACGGGGCCGTAGAAGCAAAGGGACCCTACAGCTGGTTCTCAGACCCTCCACCTTCGACTTCCTGCAGGACCCTCCGCTCCCGCCTCCCTGGGAGACCTCCCCCTGCCACCCGCACACGGGACCCAGCCAGGGTGCGGGACCCACGGGCTCTGGCCTCCCCCCGTATGCACCCGCCCGGCCCCACCCTGAAATCCCCCGGAGCTGGCGTGGTCCCCCTCAGAGAACTGAAGGCAGGAGCCGAGCTCCGCCCGGGAGAAGCAGGGGCGGGGGCCACGGGTCGGCAACAGGAACTCCACCCGCCGCGGGGCACAGGCCACGGCTCAGTAAGAGCCTCTCCTCGAGGAAGAAATTCAGGAGGCAGGGAGGAGGGGAGAGAAGCGTCCCACCAAGGGGACCGTTCCAGTGCCACTCCCTCACCCACCCGGGAGGGGCCCTGACCACAAGGAGAGAAAGCCGCAGCCCCCGCGGAAGCCTTGCTGGGCGGAGGTCGGTCCCAGGCCAAGCCGGCCTCGCAGGGCCGACCCTCAGGGTCCAGGGGTCCCCGAGGGGTGTGCGGACGCGGCCCCTGCAGCCGGCGCTCAGGGCACAGGCCCCCGGGGCTCGCCCTGCACTGCGGAGAGCAGGCCTTCCCTCCCTCCCTCCGCGTCTCCTTCCCCGGGGCCCACAGGAGGGTGACTGTGGCTGGGACGGGACACAGGTCCCTCGGCGCTGCGCAAGAGCTCAGGACACCCGAGAGGGCGTGCCGCGCCGTCCCTGCCTCCTGCTCCTGCCGCGGGCCTTAGCGTCCCTTCCCCCCACCCGAAGGCGATGTGCACGAAGACGGGGAGGCTGGGGAGCACTGCCGGGAGAGCCGGACCGGCGGATGGGGGGCAGGGGCCGGGGGGGCCGCGGGGCCGCGGGGCCGACCTGGAACTTGGGCACCGTCCTCTCGGCGATGTTGGCCTTGAAGCACCTGGACGGGTAGTAGAGAAGGACGCACATGCTGAGCGCCGTGAGGCCCTCGTCTGTGTACTTGTTCACGTCGGCCCCGTGGTCCAGCAGAAGGCTGACGACGTCGTTGTGACAGTGAACCTGGGGGAGGAAGCCTGCTCGTGCGGCCCGCGCTGGCAACGCCCCCAGCCTCTCTGCCCTCTGCCCCTGTACGTCCCACTTGTGCGCGGAGGACAGCAGCCCCGCGGGGGGGGGGGGGGAGGACCCCAGACTGCCACGGGTCCACAGCCCCGGGGACACCCCGCGTGGGGACTCACGGCGGCCGCGGCGAGGACAGTGTAGCCCTTGGCATCGGCCACGTCGGCGCTGGCAAGGCCGTCCCTGAGGATCCCGCAGATCCAGTCGTAGTTCCCTTCCCTGGCCCTCAGGATCATGCCCTTGGCGAGCCGCTCCCTGGGCCCGCGCCGGGCAAAGCTGCTCCGGTCCCCCTCCAGGATGGCACCCATGCTCCAGCTGGCGTGGGCCTCCTTGTTCCTGGCAACACGGCGGGCTTCAGTGGCGAGGGGCCAGCTCCGGACGCCCACCCTGGCCCCCGCCCACACCCCCTCTCTTCCTTCCTCCCCTTCCTGGCCACTCCTCGGGCCCCGTGTGCCCTGGGGGCTACCCTGCCGGGCAATCGCAGTGAGCGTGGACCCAGCCCCGTGGTGGGACCCGCGGCCCCCAGGTGCGATGCTCAAGCTTATCGTGGGCCCCGCACATCCCTGAGCCATCGGCCCCTTCATGTGTGCAGGAAGGGGGCTCCCACAGGAGTGGCCCCGGGCGGGAAGGAGGCCGGGCACACACATGGGCCTGGCGCCCAGCACGAAGCCCTCACATCCCACCGCTGCTCGTTTTCTTTTCTTTTCTTTTCTTTTTTTCTTAAAGCGTTTATTTATTTACTTGACAGAGAGAGGGACAGCGAGAGAGGGAACACAAGCAGGGGGAGTGGGAGAGGGAGAAGCAGGCTTCCCGCCGAGCAGGGAGCCTGATGCGGGGGTGGATCCCAGGACCCCGGGATCACGACCGGAGCCAAAGGCAGACGCTTAGCGACTGAGCCCCCCAGGCGCCCCTCATTTGCTTTTCTATTTGAGTAGATAACATGCAAGTCCCGTGGCCTGTTCAGCAGCACACACTGAAGCCTCCTGCGCACAGAGCCTCCCGCGCAGTCCAGAATCTACGGATTCACGGACAGATGGACGGGTGGGGGGATGGAGGGATGGATGGAGGGATGGGTGGGGGGATGGGTGGGGGGATGCGTGAATGCCTAAGTAGCCAGCCACTTGTGCTCACAAAACACGAATTTTAAAAGTTTAGTGACATCAGAGGACCAACTTAAGTAAACAAATGAAAATATTCTTGAACATTTTAACTTAAAAAAATCAGTTCCCATCAGGTGGCTAGCTGCTACCTTTTCCAGGGCCGGGATGGGGAGGAAGGGGGTCTTTGGAGACCAACGGAGCAGTGCCATCTTCCCCAGCCATTCTGAAGAAGCCAGAGGCTCCGCCAGCCCTCCGCCGACTCCTGCCCTGCTCCCCCACCCCCGGTCTCGGCTCGGATCCACGCTTATCCCTCAGGGTGACCGCAGTCCCTTCTGCGTGGACCTCGTGCAGATACCCGACCTACAGGACACCTAGTCCCAGACGCGACCGGCAGAGGCTGGAGTGCGAGTTCCATTGGGCACAGAGGAAACACGCGCAGGGTCCCAGAACCCGGATTGGAACTCGGCCCCACCAGCTCAGGAGCTGACCGTCTTCCCCGTCCTCTTGCGAGGCTCTTCTGGAGACCGCCCCGGCGCCATGCTCACCAAGTGACCTCCTGACCGCTCCTTCCCCCAAGAGCTGGTGAGCAGGATCCCACGTCCCAGTCCCCTGGGCCCCCATCGATGGCCCCAGCCCGGCCTGCCCCAGCCCTCTCCTCGCAACCCAGGGCGCGTGTCCCAGCTCACAGGCCCGGCCTGGCGTTCCCTCCCCCTCCGTCGCCGGGCTGCCTCCGTCACACGGGAGAAGCCCATTTGCTTTAACCTGACAAATAACCCTGCAAATTACTCAGCCAGGCACCAGAGACCCCGGGCCCCCCGCCCCCCGGCGCTGAGCGCAGGCTGGTCGGTGTGAAGACTTACCGGTACTTGTAAGCTTGCTTCTGGATTCTGACCATCAAAGGGGTCTCATTTTTTATAAACCAGGGTTCTCCGTCCTCAACAAACGGAGGGATGTCGTTAAGGAAGATCCGGGCGTCTAATTCTTTGCGGAAAGAGGCGGTCATGGGCAGGTGGCGGTTGTCGGTCGAGTAGACGTACATTTCTGGAGGCAGTGTTAGGTCATCGTTCAGAAGGAACCGCTTGTAGTCGTAGAAGAAGGGGTCGTCCTCCTCGCGCAGGTCCCAGTCCGTCTTCTCCTCGCCCGAGAGGCTGATTCTGGCAGGAGCGCGCGTGAGGAAGCCTGAGTACTCGGGGTAGTTGTGTATGGAGAAGCCGCGGGGGACCTCCGTGCAGAATTTGATGAGCTGCTCCCGAAACCACAGCCCGACGTCCTGGCTGCCGTCGGGGTAGGTCTCGACGCCCGGCCCAAACCGCTGGTCTGCCTTGTACAGCCCCTGCAGAGCCAAGTTCGCCGGGGCCGAGGACAGAAGTCAGAGGGCCGTCTACTCTGCAACTGGCTTCTCCAAACCAAATAATTCAGCCTTCCTAAGAAATGTACTCATTCATTCAACAAATACCTGGGGAGCCTAGCAGGCACCAGGCCCCGCGGCCGAAAGCAAATGTGTAAATACGGAACACGCTGGTGGAGAAAGGTGCAACGGCCGCGGGGTGGTCAGGGCGGCCTTACTGGGAAAGTGGGGACAGGCCCCAGGGGTCTCAAGGCGGAAGCGTGTTGGGGATACCACGTGTGGGCTCATCTCAGGGAACCCCCTGCAGCATCAGGGGGCCCAGCCCAGGCACCCCAGCAGCACGGGGGGGCAGAGATGCTGGGTGCTGGGTCAGAGAGACGCCAGCAGGCATGAACTGAAAAGGCAGGAGGAGGAGGGGGAGGAGTGAGAAGAAGAAGGGGAGGGAGGAGGGGGGAGGGGGAGCTAACCCTCCCTTGCAGGGAAGCCAGCAGAGTGCAGTGATTCCTGGGCCTCTTGGGGTGCTTCCGCTGAATGGGAGGGTGTCTGTGCTGGGCAGAGGGTGTGTGGAGAGGGAAGGGCCAGGAGGGCCTCGAGGGAAAGACAATGCCAACCGCCCCCCAACAAGGAAACTGCGAGAAGGGCTCCGGCACGGGGAGCTCGGAGAGCAGCCCCGCTTCCCAGGACAGCTGCATGCCCCCTGCGCTGGCACGGGAGGACATCCGGAGGTCGCCGGGAGGACTGAGGAAACAGCCTGGGCAAAGTTGCGGGGGCCTGACCCAGCGGGGGCAGCCACACCCCTGCTGCGAGCCGTGCCCTCATCTGTGAACCAGGCCGGGGCTGCTGTGCCACAGCTCTCGGGCTGCAAGCCCCGGGGCTGGGCACGTGGGATGTAAGGCCCCGCCCGCAAGAAGCTCGCAGTCCAGGACAGGCCAGAGACGTGAAAAGAACGAGTACAAGGCACTGAGCTTGACTTCACTGCGCAAGAGTTGGCGGAGGGGGCAGAGGTACTTCCGGAAGGATCTGAGGGGCAGCCGCCGGCAGGACATGCCACCACGGTCTGTGAAAGTGGCTGGGCCGGGGGGGGGGGGCAGTGCTCATTCAACCTGGGAGCTCCCGAGGGTCCCTGAGGAGGCCTGAGCCACAAGACGATGGGCAGGGGAAGACTGGGGACAGGGCACGGAAAGGGGGTGCAGGGAAGCAGGCAGTCGGAAAAGCAGCTGCTGCAGATCTATGAGGAGTCCAGAGGCTCGTACCCCAAGACCTGACCTAAGAGCTCCCCTTCCAGGAATCTATCAAAAGGAAATAATCCCAACGTCCTCGAAGCTACGGTCACATGTACGTTCATGACAGTTGTAGAGCAGCGAACCAGGATAAGACTAATGACTAATGACTGATGACTACAATGCTAATAAAATATAATCCTAATAATGGTCATGTCTATAGGATGCAACACGACACAGGCTTAAAAATTTGTCTTCGATACACATTTATTTGCACCAAACAATGTCCTTCTAGGAATGAATGTATCCGAAAGATCACCAACAAAAACTTGGAATGATTAATGAGCAAGACCGTCACCGCCGTGCCCTTTGGCACAACAAAGACCGGAGAAAAGCTCTTGTGGCGGTCGATCCTTCCCAACCAGCACTAAGGACACGAGATGCCCGGATGACGGGAAGCGGCGGGCCACCGTCGAAAGCGCGCAGAGCGCACGGCCCGCCGCCTCGGTGGGGAGGAACGCGGCCGGCCCGTGGTTGCACGTGCAAAGACAGAGCTGCAGAAACGATCACCCATGACAAGAGGGGACGCCAGAGAGAAGAGAAGGGATGGGTGCCGGGCTCCTCTGGGTGGACCCCGTTTGCTAGGTTTGCCTTCAGAAAAGTATCAGTTTTTTTACGTAAGTGTAAAACAAGACTAAAGCAAGATTTCAAAAATCAGATCCTAAAAAACAAAAGCAAAATAAGAGAGTGCAGCTCTACACCCAGGGGTGGGATTAACGGCACCGAGAGGATTCTGTCCCGTGATTGGGTTCAACGTTCCTGTGGGATCTGCCCCAGGGACAAAAGGAAGGCAAAGGAGCCCCGAGTTGCTTTCAGGAGTCACAGTGGGGGTCGTAATGCTGCGTCATTATTCTGAAACTGTCACACGTAATCAATGAGGTGAAACAGGTAAGAAATGTTAATGGTTAGAAACGAGGATTCTTAAGGCCCAGAGGAAAGATATGCAAATACAACACCGGGGGAAAGAGCCGGGAGGCTCCTCATAGCAAAAGGCAGGAAAACCCCCAAAGCCAGCTGGAGTTGTGCCAATCGCAAGGGCCAAACTAAAGAGGCTCCCGAGGGCCACAGAGAGCCAACTGGGCATCGAAGAGCTTAAGGGCTGCAATATGCGGAGGTAAACCACGTATACTAAAAGCCATGAGTTTATAAAAATACGAACCCCCCCTCCTAAGCTCCACGATCGCCGCTGAAGAATGTTAGACGGTAATCACCTTACGGCTCCGACAACTGGCAAAGAAAGGGCAACGGTCAGGGGTCATTTTGCTTTTCCCGTTAAACTACCTCCAAGTAACCAAACAGCTGATGAAGGATGCTGTAAATCAAAGAATTCTAGTTAATAAAAGGAGGAGGAATCGTAGATTTGGAATGTTGCTGTCTTGCACCCCCTCATGAAATATCGGTCATCGATATTCTCGAAAATCACGCAAAGGGAGGTGATGGGACTGCAGACCCCGGCCCCCACCGGCCAATCCTCACACCACATGAAGAAAGACAACCAGACCTGTGTCTCCACGTGGGGTTTTTGACAAGGATGCAAAGGCCAGCGGTGGAAAAAGGACAGTCTTCTCAACCGACGGCCCGGGAACGAGGGACACCAGCACGTGGGGGCGGGGGAGGGGGAAGGGGAGGACGACCGACCCCCGCTTCACGTGAAATGCAGAAGTTACCTCAAAATGGATCACAGACCTAGATGTCAGCGCCCAAACCGTGTCACGGAGACGAAAATCTTGGTCACCTTGGGTTAAGCTAGGATTTTGTAACTAGGATATTTTAAAAAAGCAAGAACTAGGGAAGAAGAATTGATCAGCCTACGAGCGGCTGAAATGAAAACAGCAGACAACACCAAGGGTTGACAGAATGTGGAGCAAGGACGACGTTCGTATCCGATGAGCTGAAACGGAAGGTGGCACGGCCACCTTGGAAAACCATTTGGAGATGTCCTGTAAAATGTACCATACACCCAACCTGCGGCCAGCAATCCCCTCCCAGGTATTTATGCAAATGCAAAACTAGACAGACACGCACGTGAGGACTTGTAATCCAATGTTCTTAGCAGCTGCATTCATAAGAACCAAAAACTGGAAAGAACTCAAACGTGCAGCTTTCAGTGAATCAAAAACTGCGTCATATACACATGATGGAATACTGCTTCATAGTAAAAGAAACGAATTGCTGACATATGCAAATATGTCTGAATCTCAGGGTCACGGAGGGCTGGGGGGTGCTGGAGATGGCCTCCGATGAGCCTCAGGGGCTTGGGGGGACTGTGCGTGCTCACAAACGCACACACGTGCGCACACGCGAGCACAAGACACCATATATAAATGTGTATAGCAGCTTGATTCATAACCGCCCAAAGCTGGAAACTAGCCCAGCGCCCATCAGCTGGGAGGGACAATGGTGGCTGGTGGCCGCGCCCGGTGCTGCCCCAGCGCTCAGCACTAAGGAAGGAGCTCAGGGCTCACTGCAACGTGCGTGGATCTCCCGCACCCTTTGCTAAGCGAAAGGTCTACGTGTTGTACTTTGTTAAAGGACATTCTTGCAGAGGCAAATTATAGGCCAAAGGACCGGCCGAGGGCTGGGGTGGGAGGAGAGACCGTCCCAAAGGGGCACGGGTAATATCGGGGGATGGAAGGGTCCCGTGTGTGGACCGCCACAAGGCTCTACGCTTTAGAAGCTGTAAACCAGAGTGGATGGGTTGTACTGGGAGGAAATGAGAGGAGGAAAGGTATGTCATCTGCAAGGTTCAAGACGCTCTATGTGGGATGATCCAGTTTATATATAAAGAACGAAGCATTTATGGTGCATTTACAGTTGACTCTAGAGGACACACAGTGCGCTGATACCCAGCCCTACTCTGGAAAATGGGATGGAAAGAGGCCTGCCTTCTCACTCGTGTTCGACTTCTCCTGGTGAGCCTTAATATTGTATCTTATTACTGGTACTGTTTTAATCTTCAAAAATAACAAAGCTACCACTTGGTACACAAATAAAATTCCCCAGAACCTAAATATCCTTTTATCCACTGGCCTGGAGGGCCCCGCCCCT
>CM052883.1:171870708-171902388 GCA_028534135.1 Potos flavus
GGAAAGGACAGGAGTCGTGGAGATTCCCCTCCCCCTCCCCAATCCTGGCCGCCCGCCACCCTGATGTAGGCAACTCTGGGAGGACACCAGGGCTGCTGGCAAAGCCTTGTGCGTGCCACCTGTTGGAGCCACAGGGCTTTCCCCAAGCCTCACCTGGTCCCATCCCAGAATCCAGCACGGGACCCAGGCTGGAACTGCTGCAACCCAGGCCAGGATAGGAGGCTGCCCGGCGACAGCCCAGCACTTGTGCCCGCCTCCTGCCGTCCTGACCCCGCAGCTTCCAGCACAGCACCGAGCCCCGGCCCCATGTCCCGCAGCCGCCCTCACCACCCGTGCGTCTGAGCGTGTTGCTTCAGACGCCCCACTGCGTCCCGGGGTGTACCGGCTGCCCTAGGAAAGTAGTCGCCGTCAGCACCCCTTAGATAAGACAGCGGGGGGAAGGGGGAGACCGGGTTACAGTGTGAATCACAGATAATACAGCCCCCGGTTAATATATGCCACGCTACACAGATCGAGGTAATTAATAAAATATCGTAATTAGTGTTTCTTGTTTCCCCTCCCCACTATTCATTTCGTGTTCTTCTTCTCAGCCCACACCTCGCTGGTCCTGGTCTTTCCTGGTGAGGTGACCCGAGCTCCATTCTGAAGGGCCCTGGGTGGCCCTGCCTGGGGCTTCCCTCACGTCGTCCTCAGCGGGCAGTACCGGAGGCATCGGAAGAACGTCCCGAGCTCAGCGAACTCCCCCCGGCCCCACTGAGCGCCGGCAAGGCCCCGCCGCTCCTCTAGATCAGGACCGGTCACTCCCCCAGCCCAGCAGCCCCAGATTTGCCTGTTGTCTCCGTGGTCTGAGGAGCCCACAGTGGCCGGGTGGTGTCTCAGCCTGCCATCCGGGGGGACACCTGTGTCCCGGGTTAGAGGCATCGCAGCTGGGAACAAAACCCCTGGAGGGTGGGCGTAGGCAGTGTCAGCTGCTTCAGCCCACCCAATCCAGCCAGGATATGATCGCCAGAAGACTGGAGTATGACAGTTCCCGTGGGAGCAACCCCAGCCTCTGGTAGCCCCGATTCCGCCTTCGTCTCCCTGGGTCAGGTCGGGCCGGGGGCAGAGGGGAGAAGGGCACCGCGGCTAAGGGCACCGGTTACCCCGGCTAAGAGGACGCATGGGAAAATTAAAGCAATGCTTCAGTGCACGTGGTCCGCCCTCCCAGCCCTCCCCTGCTCCCAGGGAGGGAGGCGGGCGCCATCACATGGGTCACAGACAGGGACAGAGGCCAGAAGGGCTAAACGCTACTCGGGGATGATGCCTGGCACACCACGACAGAGCAGAGGAGGGCGGCGCGAGGCTCCCGGATGCCCTTCCAGGCCCCGGAGCCCCTTCTCCCGGGAGATCTGAGTTCCTCCATCACGGTGACAGCACCGTCGTGGTGGCCCCTCTCGTCCCAGGGCTTCAGGTGGAGGCCTTCCTGGCGTGCAGCCCTCTCTGGGCGTGGCCTCTGGACAGCACCCTGCAAGGTGGGGTGGGGAGCCGGCCAGATCCCGGCCAGGGCCCCGGCACTCACTGCTCCTCAGTGGGGCCTCCGGGGCCCTGGCAGCCCCTCAGGCAGCACTTTCTGCGATGACGGACTATCCACTCAGACCGGCGGTTGCCACTAGCCACACGGTACCCTACACACACATGGAGACCTTGAAACACCGCCATGCCAGCGAGGAACTAAACTTACAACTGTATTTCATTCACTCTAAACAGCCACACAGGCCAGTACTACGTTATCAGACAGCAGCCCTAAGGCCCGCAAGCTCCACCGTGGGCCGCAGCGCCCGCCACTGGTCTCGTGGGGCTGGCGGTGAGGGGCGTGTATACACTTCCTGGCTTTGCAGAAGCGGACACTGCACTAGGCAGCCCTTGCCCCAGGAGCCTGGCCCACAGCAGCCCTAGGGAGTCGAGTCGGAAGAGCACAGGGCTTGGAAGACCACTTGGCCAGCCGGTGCCCCCGGGCCCCTGTGCGCCCTGCTCCTCCAGAGCACAACAGCCCGGGCCCCCGGACCCAGGCCCCCCGGCTTGCTGCCCGGCCCCGCGCACTTCGCCCCGGTGCCCCGCACTCAGCTCCCCCGGCTCCCAGCCCGGCCGGACCCCCACACGGCCCGCGGACCTCGGGCCCCCCGCGCACGGCTCCCTCGCCCGCCCCCGCCCCGGTCCCGGGCGCGCGGCGTCCCCGGCTTTCCCGGCCCCGCGCACAGCGCCCCCGGCGGCGGCCGAGCGAGCCCGAGCGGGGCGGTGCACGGCACGGGGCCGGGCCGGGCGGCTCCCGGCGCGACTTCCTGTTGTGCCCGCGCCCCGCCGCCGCCGTCGCCGCCGCCGCCCGGCGCCCCCTGCCCGCTGCCCGCGGCCCCGCGCGGCCGCCGCCCATGGATTTCACCTAGCGCGGCCGGCTATGGCGGCGCAGTGCTGCTGCTGCAAGGCGCCCGGCGCCGAGGCCGCGCCCGCCCGCCCGCCGCCCGAGCCGCCGCCCGCCCTGGACGTGGCCTCGGCCTCCAGCGCGCAGCTCTTCCGCCTCCGCCACCTGCAGCTGGGCCTGGAGCTGCGGCCCGAGGCGCGCGAGCTGGCCGGCTGCCTGGTGCTCGAGCTGTGCGCGCTGCGGCCCGCGCCCCGCGCGCTCGTGCTCGACGCGCACCCGGCCCTGCGCCTGCACTCGGCCGCCTTCCGCCGCGCCCCCGCCGCCGCCGCCGCCGCCGCCGAGCCCCCCTGCGCCTTCGCGTTCGCGGCCGCCGGGCCCGGGCCCGCGCCGCCGCCGCCGCTGCCCGCCTTCCCCGAGGCGCCCGGCGCCGAGCCCGCCTGCTGCCCGCTGGCCTTCAGGGTGGACCCGTTCACCGACTACGGCTCCTCGCTCACCGTCTCGCTGCCGCCCGAGCTGCAGGCGCACCAGCCCTTCCAGGTCATCCTGCGCTACACCTCGACCGACGCCCCGGCTGTGAGTCCGCTGGGGCCGGGGGCCGGGCTCCGGGTGGGCTCCGGGCGGCCTCTCCCCGCGCGGCCCGCTGAGGGGGCCCCGAGCGGGGCTCTGCGCCTGGGGCACCTGCAGAGAGGGCGGGGCCAGCCCGGCACCCCTCCACCTGGCCCCGGGCCGGGTTCAGGCGCCCTCAGTGATTTGCTGCGGGTGCCTGGAGAGTTTTCAGGAGCCTTGGGCACAGTGAGAGTCCTGGTGCTGGCCCAGTGGGTGGTGGGGGCAGGGGACCGCATGCCACCCAGGGAGGCCTCTCCTTTCAGTAGTGCCGGGGTTGTCCCTGCCTGGGGACGAGGGCAGCTTCCGGTGGGTACGGGCCAGTCCATACGTCTGCCAGAGCCTGGCGCCAGGGCAGGCCAGTGGGTGGTGTCCGACGTGGAAGGGCCTCCGTGTGACTAGGTCGTCAGAGCACTTGGGGGCAGCGGATCTGCTCTCTGGAGGTGGTGTGCAGGACGGAGCTGCCAGAGCCAGAGAGGGCCCGGCTTGGCTCTGTGCCTTGGGCGGTGTGGGTGCGGACCGGCGGGGGCTGCAGCCGGTGCCCCTGCAGACGGGCACGTGGGCTCTGCAGGGCTCTGGGCGCCCAGCACCTACCGCCCCAGAAGCGCTGCCAGAAAGCCTGGGCAGCTTGTAGGGTGGAGCAGGGCCTTTCACTCCTGCAGCGTGGGGGCCCCTGGGTTCCCATGTGGACGGCACACAGACACCACTCTCCCCCCACGGACACGGCGTGCATGCAGTTCTGGGAGGCTCTGGGGGTTCCAGCTGTCACTGTCCTGGAGCTGTGTGTGCTGCAAAGGGACAGGTGAGGTGGTGGCATCAGGCCAGGAGCCACCGAGGTGACATCCGGATGGGAAGAGCCCAGACCAGACGCACACCTGTGGGCCTCCCTCGTGATTCCCGGGAACCCTCAGCAGGCCCCGCCGCCTCGGTGCCTGCACTGAGCTCCCCCGAGCGTGCCAGCTGCTGGCCGGCCGGGTCGGCCCCTGCCGCCTGTGCGGGTAACCTGGGGCTCTGACAGGTGACAGGTGTGCCTCCCGGCATGGCAGTGACAATGAAGAGACGTGCTTCTCCCTGACCTCGATCTGGCAGCTGGGAGCCCTTGCGTCTGGTCCACTCAAGACCACGACCAGCAGAACAGTGGGGCCAGGACCCGCAGCAGGCCGCTGGGGATCGGGGCAGGCCAGCGAGAATGGCCGTCGTCCCTGGGCTTTCTGTGGCCTGGGTGACTGGAGCAGGGAGGGGCATCATGGTCCCCACAGACGGTGTAGCTGTGGGCATGGGGACCAGGGGCCTGGCCCACCAGCTGGGTCCCTCGCAGAGGACGGAGGCTCTGGCCTCCGACCCCGGGCACCCACCATCCCGCGGGAACACCTCAGGGCTCAGGCCCTCCTCTCCCTGGCTTGTTCCAGGACTCAGGCCTAGATCCCCAAACTTGTCCGTGTGCCAGGTGAGGCTGCAGCTTTCCGGGCGTGGGGCCCCACCGCTCCAGAGGCAGTCTGTCTCTTGCATCCCGTTCCTGAACACCCCCCGCCCCCACCCCAGCAAGAGCAGCTTTCTTCCTGCCCTGGGGCGTCTGGAGTCGGTAGCCCAGCCCTGCACCAGCCCCTCGGCCCCTGCACCCTGAAAGGACTTGGTGGCTCACCTCCGGGGCCGGACCCTGCCTGCCTGGGGGTCTGCCCAGCCCCCCCCCCCAAGGAGGACTCTGGCCCCCATTGGTCTCTGCTAGGCTAAGGGGACACCAGTGCCGGGTGGGCCCTCTCTGGCTGGGCTGAGAAGTGGAGGGCCCCGGGGAAGGAGGGGTCAGCGGGAGGGGAGGCTGTGGTGGTGCAGCAGGCGGGAGAGGGGAAAGCGAGGTCGAGAGGGGTCTGGGGGACTGTGAGGGCCCATCCCCAGCACGGGCCAAGGACCACTTGTAGCAGGATCCGCTGCAGAGTCTCCTTAATGCAGGTTCCCGGGCGCTGGCCCCTGGTAGTTCTGGGGCGGGGCCCAGGACTCTGCAGTTTGGAACAGGCTTCCCACACAGGCCTTCTGAGCATCTGGGGCAGCCTGGCGGGGGGCGGGGGGTCAGCAGAAAAAGAACATACTGCTCCCGGCTTCCCCCCGTGAGGGGACAGCGACGTAGCAGCCAAAAGGAAGTTTCAAAGGAGCCGGTGAACACTGGCCGGGAGTCTGGCCGGAACCGGATAGGTAGCCCTGCCAGGTCTGAGAATCCACGTGGGTCCGTGGTCTGGGGGGGAGGGCAGCCCCTCCCCCGCTCCCGTGATCTCAGCATGAACCACTGTGGTGGCCCGCAGCCGTGGTGGCCCGCAGCCATGGTGGCCCGCAGCCGTGGTGGCCCACAGCCGTGGATTCCACGGACCCATCACTTGCAGAGGCTGTGGGGTGGGGGGGTCCCGGGAGGACACTTGTGTGCTCGGTCCGGAGCGGACAAGGAACAATCCGGTTCGCTCCAGCGATCGCGTGCCAGCAGAGGGGAGTGTGGGGAGAGCAGAGTCAGGGGGCTGCGCACAGGCCCCGGCGGCCCTCCCGTGGCCACTCCTGGCCCGCCCGGCCCGTCCTCTCCAGGTGCCTGATCCCATGCTCGGGGGTGGCCCTGGGCTCAGGAGCTCCCTTCCGGTGTGTGGGGTCATCAGGAAGCACCAGTTTCTCCCACGTTCACGTTCTCGGCTCCCTTTCCTCGGTGCTACCCTGTAAGAACTTGGACTCGGGTCTTCGACCGTGCTGCAGTTTCCCATCGGAAGCTGGGATGAGGGGCTGGGGCTGAGAGACCCCCTGGGCTGGCTCCTGGGTGCCCAGCCTCCTGCTGGCCGCGCTCTGGGTCCACTGCCCTGCCCGCCTGAGGGCCGGGTAGGCGACGGTGACCAGGAGCAGCTGTTGGCCCTAGGGGAGCCCAAGCAGGCCATCTCTTCCCGGGCCCTCGCTGTCCTCCTCTCCAGCTGCCGCCCCCAAGGCTCCGGGCCAAGAAGCCTGAGCAGGACCACAGGTTTGGGGCTGCTCCGTAAGGCCCTGCTCTTTCCAGGAAACCTGCCCAGCTTCCCGGGAGCGAGACATGGTTGGCAGGGGTGTCCTGGTGTCCCCGTGTGCCACTTTCTGTGGGACAGGGCCCCCTCATGCCTCGCTGTGGCAGGGGGTGGCCCCGGCTGATGGCCTGCCCGCCGCCTGCCTGCAGATCTGGTGGCTGGATCCCGAGCTGACCTACGGCAACGCCAAGCCCTTCGTGTTCACCCAGGGCCACTCGGTGTGCAACCGCTCCTTCTTCCCCTGCTTCGACACGCCCGCGGTCAAGTGCACCTACTCGGCCGTTGTCAAGGTCAGCGTCCCCCGGCCTGGCCTGCCTCCTCGCCGCCCTCCAGGAAGGAGCCCCGGTGCGGGAGGGGGCAGATGGAGAGGGGCTCCCAGCAGAGCGTGGGGGCTCTTTGTGATGAGAGGTGCCCCGGCAGGCATGTGGCTGTCCGGCCCAGGTCACAGGGCTCCCTACCATGGATACGGGGTTCCTGACCCGGGGTGTGGAGTTGCCATTGGAGACGGGGTCACCCTGACAGGGGGCATGGGATTGTCCGTCTTGGACAGGGGGTGCCCTGTTGGGGGATGTGGGGTTCCTTATCGTGATCTGGGGTTCCCTGGCCCGGGTCGTAGGGTTTTCCACCAGAGCATGGGGTTCCCCGTCCGGGCCGCGGGGTGCCCTGATGGGTGGGGCCTCCTCGCACGCAGGCCCCGTCGGGGGTGCAGGTGCTGATGAGCGCCACGCAGAGCGCCTACGTGGAGGAGGAGGGCGTCTACCGCTTCCACATGGAGCACCCTGTGCCCGCCTACCTCGTGGCCCTCGTGGCCGGGGACCTCCAGCCGGCAGACATCGGGCCCAGGTAGGGCCGCTGCCGCTCGCTTCCTGCGGCCGCCGCGGGCGGGGGGGGGGGGGTGGGCATGGGGCCTGCAGCTGTGGCTGCCCCGCTGGGGACCAGCCCCGCCCCTGCCTTGTCTTGCCTCAGCCAGAGGCCATCCCAGCCAGGCCTCCCACCCCGCCCACCCCCAGCCCAGCAGCTGGGGGCTCTTGGCCTGCTCAGAGACCCCTCAAGCCCGCCCGCCTGCCGGCACCACAGCCCGATGCACCCTCCAGCCTGGGCGGGTTTTTTCAACTTGGCGACGGAAGGAGCCCACCTGCCCCTCAGCGTGCGGCTTGGCGGTTGCGGTGGGAAGGGCCTGTGGGGTAGCCCTCCAGTGAGGCGGGGCGTTTGGGCCCATAGGGGAGGGGAGGCCTGGCGGGGGAGCGGGGTGGGGGGGCCGGTCAGCCTCTGCCCGCCCTCTCCGCCCCGTGATAGGAGCCGGGTGTGGGCCGAGCCGTGCCTCCTGCCCACGGCCACCAGCAAGCTGTCGGGCGTGGTGGAGCAGTGGCTGAGCGCGGCTGAGCGTCTGTACGGGCCGTACATGTGGGGCAGGTATGTCCCGGGCACCTGCGGGGGGTCAGAGGGCAAGTCCCGCCCTCCCGAGGGGTGAACGGGGGCCTGCAGGGAAGGAAGAGCCGCTCACCGCCCAGGCCCACGGCCGTCTCGGGTCATCTGGCCGCCCTCCCGCCCCGAGCAGGTACGACATCGTCTTCCTGCCCCCCTCCTTCCCCATCGTGGCCATGGAGAACCCCTGCCTCACCTTCATCATCTCCTCCATCCTGGAGAGTGACGAGTTCCTGGTCATCGACGTCATCCACGAGGTGGCGCACAGCTGGTTCGGCAACGCCGTCACCAATGCCACGTGGGAGGAGATGTGGTTGAGCGAGGGCCTGGCCACCTACGCCCAGCGCCGGATCACCACCGAGACCTACGGTACTGCCCTCGGCTGGCCCCGGGTGACAAGGGAGGCGGCAGGAAGCTGGTGCCACCAAGGGGCTGAGAGCCCAGCCTGTCCCCCAGGGTGGGGTCCCCCAGCATGTGCGTGTCCAGCAGGCACCATGGGTCGGCCCCACGGGACTCAGGGTGGGGAGCCACTGGGGCAGCAGCCTCCGACCTGCCCAGGTGCTCAGGCTGCCCCCCCTCCTGCCTCCACGGTCCCCACCCCTGTCCAGGGGCTGCCTTCACCTGTCTGGAGACTGCCTTCCGCCTGGATGCCTTACACAGGCAGATGAAGCTCCTCGGGGAGGACAGCCCAGTGAGCAAGCTGCAGGTCAAGCTGGAGCCAGGTACCCACTTCCAGCAGGCCTCGCCCCGGGCCCTGTGGACGCCACCCTGCGCGGCCTCCCTGCCGCCCCTTCTTCCTCTGGCCAGAGCGTCTCTGGCGGGACCCCTGCCAAGTCCAGGTCCGGTGCCCCAGCCCTAGGAAGGCCTCCCCTAGGCTCCCTCAGCCTGCCATCACTTCTCCTGGGCTCTGGGCACTGGCCACCGTGATGCGGGCCCTCAGGTTCCACCAAGGCTCCCCGGGCAGGGCAGGCCCCCCCACTGCACTCCCAGGGCATCCGGGTATGTGAGGGCCCTCAGCCCTTCCTGCTCCGCAGCGCCTGACTGCCCCCCCCAGGGTCCCCCCCACCCCGTCCCAGGAGACCTATTTTGGGTAGGGACACTGCCCAGAGCCATGGGTGTTCCCCTTGCAGGGGTGAACCCCAGCCACCTGATGAACCTGTTTACTTACGAGAAGGGCTACTGCTTCGTGTATTACCTGTCCCAGCTGTGCGGAGACCCCCAGCGCTTCGACGACTTTCTGCGGGTGAGCAGCCCTCTCCCCGGGATAGGCCCCGCCCTCCGCCCACCCCGCGCCCCTCCCCCTCCCCGCCTCCCAGGGCTGCCTCCTGTCCTGGAGGTTGGTGGGGAGTCGGGGGACCTGGGAGCCGCAGGGCGGGACACCCCCTCCTCCCTCTAGCTCCCTCCCCATTTCTGCCACTTGGCCAGGCCCACACGGCCACACGGTGCCTCCGTGCCCGCCCCGCTCTGGTGGCGGATGGTGTGCCCAGCCCCCAGGCCTGCTGAGCCCTGCCCCACCTGCGCAGGCCTACGTGGACAAGTACAAGTTCACCAGCGTGGTCGCCCAGGACCTGCTGGACTCCTTCCTGAGCTTCTTCCCAGAGCTGAAGGAGCAAAGCGTGGACTGCCGGGCAGGTGAGGCCCACTGCCCTCCATGTGTCCGTGGCCAGCTGGCCCTTAGCCCGCCGGGGGAGCAGAGGCTGTGAGGATGGGGGGGCGATCTACTGCACGGGCTGCCGCTTCTGCCTAGGGAAAGGCCTCTGGGTTCAGCTGTCCCTCCTTCAGCCAACCGTAGCCGGATGGCGTGAGCCTCACACTGGGACACCGTGGGCGTGGAGAGGAGACTGTGGTTCCTATCCTAGTGGGGCCCAGGAGGCTTCCCTGAGGAGGCAGCACTTAGGTCAAGCAGGCTGAGTTAGGCAGTATGTGCAAAGGGCCTGGGGCATGGTTGCTTGGGCAGAGGGAGGTTTGCTTTGGAGCTGTCTGAGGCCAGCTGGCCCACCTGTGTGATGCCCATAAAGATGTTTCTAGGGGTCCAAGGGCTTGGGGCCAAAGCAGACACTGGAGGGGTCTGACATCTAGGGAGAGGCCAAGATTTTCTGGAGAGCAATGAGGTGTGGCTGAGGGTCTGGACAGGCCGACTCTGCTTTGGAAGGTTTAATAAGTGCACCAAGAGTTTTCAGGGGTGTGGGGGAATGGGCAGCACCTGCCCCCAGAGCAGCCCAGGGCTTTAGAGCAGACTGTCGGTTTACCAGCAGGCTGCTGGCCAGCCCCCTTATGGTGCAGACCGCCCCCCCCACACACACACCTACTCCTGCCATCACCGCCCGCACCACACCCCCGGCGCCGAGGGGTTTAAAGTGCCTCACTGTTTGGTACCCATGAGAGGCATGGAGGGAAAGGGTCCCTCATTCACCAACCCGAGTCCTCTGGCCCCCCCCGTGCTCCTTCACTCTTGTGCCTCAAGGAGTGCCGTGCGGGAGCAGACCCCGTCTCCCCTAGCTGCCGCTCCCTGGGGCTCCCAGACCCTGGGACAGTCACACCCACGGACACCCTCAGCGTCTGGAGTCTCGGCTTGCGTGGGGACCCCGGGACGCTATCTCCCCCGTAGGGCTGGAGTTCGAGCGCTGGCTCAACGCCACGGGCCCGCCGCTGGCCGAGCCGGACCTGTCTCAGGGATCCAGCCTGACCCGGCCCGTGGAGGCCCTCTTCCAGCTGTGGACCGCGGAGCCTCTGGACCAGGCGGCCGCCTCGGCTAGTGCCATCGACATCTCCAAGTGGCGGACCTTCCAGACAGCGCTGTTCCTGGACCGGCTCCTGGATGGGTCCCCGCTGCCCCGGGGTGGGTCCCGAGGCTGCCAGGGTGGCCGGGGTTGGGGGCGTCTGCCCAGCCCTGACCCGCCCGTGGCCCCACAGAGGTGGTGACGAGCCTGTCCAAGTGCTACTCGTCCCTGCTGGACTCGATGAATGCCGAGATCCGGATCCGCTGGCTGCAGATTGTGGTCCGCAACGACTACTACCCCGACCTCCACCGGGTCCGGCGCTTCCTCGAGAGCCAGGTAGACCACCTGCACGAGCACCGCCCCCAACGCTGCCCCACCCAGCCCTCCACCCCCACCGCACGGGCTGGGCATCCAGGACAGCAGGGCGGGGGGCTTGCGTGGTCTGGGTTGCCATGGTGGGGGGCACAGCAGGTGGGAGGAGCCTGGACCCCGTCAGTCCTCCAGAGGGAGAGCGGGGAGCACAGTGTGGAGGTCTAGGCCTTCGAGGCCCTGGGCCTGTGGGCAGTGCCATGTCTGGCCTGGCCCCGGGGCTGTCTGAGGGCCCCAGGCCTACAGGGGCTCCGGCCTCCCCGCCGCACATGGCTGGCTCCCGTCAGCGCCTCTGAGTCCAAGCTCCCTGGAAACGAGGCCTCTGCAGAAGGCCCGTAGTGGTGTGTGGGGTGAAAGGCCTTGGGCAGCGTGAGCGCGGGCGGTGCAGGTCCAGGCTGGGGGGGTGGGGGCGGGGTCAGGGTGGGGCCCGGGCGACCGTGTCCCCACCTCCCCAGATGTCCCGCATGTACACCATCCCGCTGTACGAGGACCTCTGCACCGGCGCGCTCAAGTCCTTTGCCCTGGAGGTGTTCTACCAGACACAGGGCCGGCTGCACCCCAACCTGCGCAGGACCATCCAGCAGATCCTGTCCCAGGGCCTGGGCCCCGGCGCCGAGCCCAGCGTGGAGCAGGCCAGCGCCGCAGCGGACTCCTCGGAGGCGGACGCAGACGCGCCGGCCCTGCTGCTCGGGGACGAGGCCCCCAGCAGCACCATTTCTCTCAGGGACGTCAACGTGTCTGCCTAGCGCCGACCTCCCAGACACCACGATTGTGCCTTCTGTGGCCCCGGGCGCGCCGGGACTATGCCTCGGCTCTGGCCGGGAGCTCCGCCGGGGCCCACGCCCCCTCCTGCGGGCTCTCCCAGGGACCTCCTCATGGCCGGCGCTGCCCGTGGACCTGGTCCCCCCGGCTCTCTTGCACTGCAGGCCCGCGGCAGCCAGCACACACCATGCCTCCCCGTCTCAACACTGACCGCCGGGCGCTGCCCTCGGGGTGACAGCCCCGCAGTCCCCACAGCAACTGCCACACTGTGCCTTACATCTGCCGCGACGTCCAGGCTGCACTGTCCCCACAGCGTGCCTCCACCCCGCGGAGCCCTGCACCCCACCCCGGGGGTCGGCAGCCTCACTTGGCCCCTGGCAGAGGACAAGGACACAGACGTGCCCTTAGCGTAGGGTCAGGGGACACTGAGGAGAGAGGGCGGACCTCCCTGGGGATGGGGTCCCCGGAAAGCCTTAGCCCCTCAGGGAACACGGGGTCCTGGGCCCCAGGGGAAGTGGGGCAGGACAGTCTGTCTTGTGGCTGTAACACCCCACAGGGAGGAGGGCAGGTGGGGCTGGTGCTCTTTTTAGGCCCACCGTGCTGGGAGAGGCCTGGGGGCCCCGGCAGTCCGAGCAGGGCTCCCCGGGGGACCTCTGCAACAGGGTCACCGTGACCGTCCCATTAAACTGCCACTCTGCAAACGACCTCCCGGCCTGTTCACCCGATGCGTCTTCCGCAGGCACCGGGCTCCCCTGGGGTGGGGGCTGGGAGCTATGCACGGCCTGTCCTCTGACGGGGAGGCCGAGGGGGCCCAAGGGTCTTCCTCTGCACTCCAGCCGCTCCTCGGTCTGCCCTCAGAGGCCCCAGATCCTGCCCTGCAGTGTGGGGCTCTGAGGGCCTGCAGCAGGCCACCCCTGCCCTCTCGGGCCCCTGGGCCCAGCCTCTGCTCCCTCCCCGCTGACCTTCGAACACCGAAGCAAAGGAGGCCACTTGTCACCATGCTCGCTCTGGGCCCTTCTCATGAGCGGCCCCCATCCCAACCTGGA
This sequence comes from Potos flavus, assembly GCA_028534135.1. NCBI lineage: Eukaryota > Metazoa > Chordata > Mammalia > Carnivora > Procyonidae > Potos > Potos flavus. The sequence goes on from CM052883.1 coordinate 171,883,049, forward strand.
GTGAAGGCAGGGGTGCGTGGTGGGGGCAAGTTTGGTCTTGGATGGCCAAGGGCAAGGGGCCACAGACATCCGCTGGCACAGGTGCAGTGGAAGCTACGGGTACAAATGCGGCCCAGAAGGGGGAACAAGGCGGGGACTCCACTCGGGCATCCGCCACGACGGGTGACAACTAAGCAGCGGGCGGTGGGAACGAGGCCGCTGAGACCAAAAGCCAAGCCCAGGCTGTGCTCACGATCGCGCAGGGGCTCAGTCTGACGGTCCCAGGCGCAGAGTCCCGCTCTCTACAGGCAGGCAGGACATGGGAGGACTGGAAATGGTGGGCCAGGAACCCCAGCACCCCCACGCCCAGTCGCCAGGTCACCAATATCCCGTCAACTCTTCTGTGCTCTAGACCCCCTCCCCCCTCCCCCCGGGAGACGCCGGTCCCCCTGCAGTCACGGCGCAGCCCACAGCCAGCATCTCGGTGGTCTCCATGAACGCAGGGCTGTGCACCAGGGCTAAGTGAGGCCCACTTAACCCAGAAACTTGCGAACTAGGCGGCCAGTCACTCGCCCTGCAGGGAACAGGGACAGGGCCACTGCAGCGACGTCGCTGCAGAAGGGGGAACACAGGAGGCGCCCAGCAGCCCCCGCCCCATAGCAGTCCTCGCGCCCTGCAAGGGACCCAGTCCTGCCAGTGGGGGCGGGTCCCAGGCTCTCGGCGGCCCCGGCTCCGCCCTCGGGAGGGGCCATTCTCTTCCTGAACCAGGTGTCAACCCAGAAACCCTCGGAGGGCTGAGCTGCCTTCTCCGCCTCTTCCTTCTGCTCTTCCTTCTGCCTTCTCGGCAAAAAGAAAGGTTGTTTTCGTGTCTCTCGTCCCACACTTTTTAGTCCTGGGCTCTTGGTTTCTTTGGCAGCTTGGTTCTCAGAAATGCAGATCTGCCCACAGCTCCACGGCCACGGTGCCTTCCTGGGGCCCTGCTGGGGGCCCCAGCTCCCCTGCCGCCCAGATGCGCCCGCCTGCTCTCTCCCGACTTTGCAGAAGTGACTCCCGGGTGTCACAACTGGGGAGTGACGCCCATATCCTTGACCCTGTCCTTGTCACGGTCTGTCCTGGCCTCGAGCTACCCCCTCTGGGGCTGTCGCAGTGCTCCCAGCCCCGTGAGGCCCTGCACTCCCGGCCTCTCGCCACTCCTCTTCCCTGCAGCTTGGAACCCTGGAATACAGTCTGGCCCAGCTCCTCCCTGTCCCATCTTGCTGGACGCTGCCCGTGCCCAGCACGCTGCTGCTGCTCCCGCCAGACCCACGAGCGTCTCACACACCAGCTGCCCCGTGAGTCACCGGGGCTGGCCTTGACCGTGCCTCGCCACTGCCTCGAACAGCTCGGCTCCGCCCCAGCGTCCAGTCCCGGCCCCGCCCGCCCCACGCAACGGCACGCGTGTCCTGTGTTCTGATCGAGGGGCACCCTCCTCGGGGCTGGCTTCTCGGCCACGGGCAGAGTCACGCTCCAGCAACAAACCCTGTGAAATAGGCGGGCAGTGGGGTGGGCTTCCCCTTGCTGTGGTTCCTCGGGGGCCACCTGTGCTGCTGAAGGAGAGGACATCTGGAACATTCCAGACACCTTGCCAGAGGTGAGCGAGGGCTGAGGAGGGGCTCACACTAGCCTTGGCAAGGATATGCGCTGGGGGGCCCGCACACCCACTCCCACCACGTGCACAGAAAGGGGGTGGCAAGTAGTGCCCCCCGCAAGGCTGAGGGCAGAACGCTGGGAAACAGCTGCACCTTCGGGACAGACAAGGGAGAGCGGTGTCCAGGGAGCCAGGGGCGAGACTTCCAGAAAGGGGACGGCCATGGCCTCAAGCAGCGGCTCTCATGGGGCCGTGAGGAGAGTGGACGCTCGATGAAGGTAGGAGGGAGCCTGCAGGCTTGCACGCGGTGCCCCACGCTGCCGGGAGCCTCTCTGGTCCTAGGGTCCCTCAGGCCGTGTCCTGTGCGTGCTCCCCACTCTCTCGGGGGCTCATGGGGGATAGGTTCCCTCCCCTGAGGCCAGGTGATTGGGGCAGAGCTTCGGGTCTAGAGATAATGCTCGGCCCAGCAGCCCGGGGACAGGGTCAGCACCCGCCAGACCAAAGTCACACCCGAGGGAACAGCAAGTGGGGTGCTCAGAGGACGACGTCACAACACGTGGAAGGACCATCTCAGCCACGATGTGGCGGAGGTTGAAATACTCCATAAAGCAGGGATCGGCACTTGAGGGACACTGGGACCCACGGAAAAGAACCAGGCAGAGACTTAGAAACTGTTTTAAGGACCCATCACTACGATAAAAAATGACCCCTCTCCCCCCAAAAAAGAACACTCGGTAGAAAGGTCACAATGCAGAGAGGACTCACGGGCTGGAATACGGGACAAAGAACGTTCTAGAGTTAGCAAAGGAGTCTAAACGGTAAGTACGGAGGAACTGTGAAGTCGGACTCCTCAAGACCAGGTGGTCACGGCAAGACAGATAAAGGCACACAACGCTCACGCGAATCGAGGCGCCCTCGCTCTGCCCTCAGCTTGCCCTCCCTTCCACAGTGGGCCCCCTGGACCCCAGCCTCATTTCCTTAGCATCGCCTCCCCTCTGCTCCCCCCCTACTCTTCCCCATCTTCCCCATCGGCCTTCCCGGCCCTGCTCCCGCCTACCTTGCACACCCAGCACAGACTGTCCTTCTGCCAAGAGAACCCTAGTGTCAGCAGCCCCCTGCCCCCCGCCCACTTTCTCGGTAAACTGCCCCCAGCCCAGACCCTGGGAGAGCAGAAGCCCCAGAGCAGGGAAATGACCGCGAAACCCGGGCCTGGGCAGGGCGGTTGGGCGCCGGCGAGCCCAGCACGGCCCCTGGGTGGGCTCCTGAAGGGCCCGGGCCAGGCTGCTCGGGAGGTCGCCCCCCCGCCCACCCGCGCACCCAGGCCCAGGGAGACCTCTCCTCGGTGGAAGGTGAACAAGCCAGGTGAGGGGAAGACCGCACACCCGGACGCGGAGAACAGCCCGCAGCCCAGACGGCTCGCCTCGGGGAACTGGAGTCGAGTGGAGACGGTCGGCACTGCTCAGGACAATGCTGAGCGCGTGAGCCCCAGGCCCCCTCCGGAGCAAAGTCGGGGGGAAATGCCTATTAGGAGCTTGGAAAAACTATCAACCTACAACGTCACCCGAAAAGACGGCCTTTCTCTGTTGCAGGGAGCAAAGTGAACTGGATCTGGGGGGCTCGGGCGCGGGCTGCGTCCTCCCCACGGCGGGGCACCCCTGGCCCACCGCCTCCTCCCTCTGGAGCTCGGGCTCCTTGTCCTAATATGGGACAGTGATATCTGCTTCGGGGATGGGCAAGGACCACACAAACTCAACACTCATCGTGTTTTAAATGAGTCCGACCCTTCGAGCCCTTAGCGGTGGGACCCACGTTCTCCTGGTGCCAGCAAGGCCCTGTTCCAGCCCTGCCTGGGAATTCCTTCAGCTCGAACCTTCCAGCCAGGGAACGGAGACCCACGCGTCGAGGACGCAACTCCCACTCCACCTCAAGCAATCCCCCAGAGAAGCAGCCCGAGTTCTCAGGGACCGCCCTCCACGGCCCAGAACGGTCGCCCTCACTGACCACTCCCCCCGGCCACGCCAGCCGCGCACTTTGCGTTCTTCCTCAATCATCACGACCACCCTGGACCTTCTGAACCACGGGGCTGGTGGCCGACACAGAGGCCAAGAGCAGCCGGGAGAATCGTTGCTCAGGTGACTGAGTGGTCCAGGCTCTGGGCCCCCGGGCTGCTGCCGGCAGCTGCTGGCCCTGCTGCGGGGGCCGCCCGGCTTCCCGCCATCCCCGCGCTCCTGCGGCGGAGTTAGCTCTGGGACGGGCACGGTGGGGGCCGCTCCTGCAGGCCGCGGGCCTCGCACCTGTACCCTCCCCTCATCTGGAGAGTCCCAGAGAGAAGGCCTTGCCCGCGGGACCAGGACCCTGGGCCCCTCCCTGGCTGCTGGGGTTGGGACCCAGGGCCCGCAGGGTTTTGCGGGCCAGAAACCGCCCTGGCCGTGTGATGGAGAGCACACCTGCCCCTAATCCGCGTCAAGGCGCATCCCTGAACGAAGACTGTTCTTCTGCGAGGAGTCCCATGAGCTTCCTAAACTGACGGGCACAAAGCCAGTCCTTCTTCCAAGTCCGCAGGGCCCCCGGACTGCCTCACTTGGCACCACCGTCCCGCGGCATCCGCCGTCTTTCTGACTCACGTGACTAGTCACCATCACCTTCAAAGAAACCAAATCTCTTCCTCCTTCGCTGGTTCAAAACCTGGGCCCCTGGGCTCACTCTCCCGCCCCGGCCTCAAAGACCTCCTTCCGAGCCCACCGCCCAGCGCGTGATCCCTTAGAGTGAGTGCCCCTCAGCCGTCACCCTCCCCAGGCTCCCACACCGCCCATCTGGTCCCTGCACAGGCCATACCCTCAGCCCACCCCTCGGGGCCTCAACGCGTGTGCACCGCTTCTCTAGTGCTCCCTCCCTTCAGGGTGGGCTGCACTGGGGACACCTGCTCTCAGTGAAGGGAACGTGGTGAAAACGATGGAGGACATCCGAGATGGGTCATAAAACCCCTAGAGGGGCGCCTGGGGGGCTCAGTCGGTGAAGCGTCTGCCTTCGACTCAGGTCATGATCTCAGGGTCCCGGGATTGAGCCCCACATCGGGCTCCCTGCTCAGTGGGGAGCCTGCTTCTCCCTCTCCCTCTGCTGCTCTGCCTGCTTGTGCGCTCTCGCTCGTGCACGCTCTCTCAAGTAAATAAAAATAAAGTCTTTAAAAAATAAAAAAATAAAAACCACCCAGCAGCTGCCGCTTTCCCTTGCCCCGGGATCGCTTGCTCCGGGAGCAACCAGCCACCACGTGGTGAGAACACTGAAGCAGCTTCACGAAGGTCCACATGACAAGGAGCGGAGGTCTCCGGCCCCAGCCGATCTCCAGCTGGCTCAGTTCTGGCCGACGCTGTGACCGCCATCCCCCGAGAACCTCAGCCAGAACCACCCACCTGCCGCCGCGTTTCCTAACCCACAGAAACTGTGACCTAATAATCTAAGTTTCTAAGTTTTGGGGTAATCTGATACAGCAGTAGTCAATGCATACAGGTCTCTGCACGATGTCTACAGTGCTGAAACAAAAGATTCGACTCAAAATTCACTCAAACTGTAAAACTGTATTTATAATCTATGACCAGAAATCCCAAGGTGGACGATCCCAGGACCAACAAGTTCAGGGGCTCGGGGACGTCAGCGGGCTCTCCATCTTTCTGCTCTGGAGTCTCCGGGTGCGGGCCTTTGTCTTCTGGCTTGTCCCCCTGTGGTCACGAGCTGACTGCAGCAGTCTCTGTGACCAGCCCTCCACACGCCGGCAGCCACGCTGGCTACGAGAGAAGGTGCCATCGAGTGCCCTGCGCAGACTGCGGGGAACGCCCCCCCGGCCCCCAGAGGACTGTTCCTGTGTCCCGTTGCTCTGAGCTGGGGCACACGCTAAAACTTCTGACCCTGACCTAGGGAGAGGTCTGGACGCCCCAGATGACTCCAGCTGCAGCAACTAAATCAGGTTTCTAATCTCTGCGTCCCCACGAGAATGCAGGGCCTGGTTACTGCCCACTGGACAGGGGAGAGATGTGGGGGTCCAGAAGAGACAACCCCGAGCCCCCGCTGCGAAGTCAGAGAACATCTCTTGAAAAACAACAGGGAGTCATCGGGGCCCAAGTGTGCGCAAAGTCACGGAACACAAAAACTCCGGAGCAGCGATAACCTGGGGGGCTGGAGGGGAGCGGGCAGGGCTCGGATTCCACAGAACCCTTTCGCACCCACAGGCCCGGGACAGGAAATGGTCACACGTGTGTGGTCCATCTGGGCAGGAAGCTGCCTGCTCTCCAGACCGTGGAACGGACGCGCAAGCTTCTAGGACTCTCCCAGTGTCTACCCGGGGAGAGCAGTCCAGCAGCCCAGGGCAGGTAGGAAACGTCACTTACTCCCTCCCGACGGCGACGGGAGGCCGGGCCCAGGCCTTTCCGGACTCCCTTGAGCTCCAGTGCAGCCGCCAGCCTCCCAGGAGTCACCAGCATCTTCTGGGGGAGGAACCACCATAGGAATGCCCAACGGTCCTGAGATCCTAGCACCCCAGAGACAGGTGTTAAAGATACCTAGTTGTCTTCTGGAACCTCAGCAGAGCCCCCCAGGCCCCCGAAACAGCCTGCTGGGTGGGGCTCCCCCCGTGTGGCACTGCCGGAGGGAGGGGCTGCGGCTCCCACGGGAACCTGGCTGTCTCCTGGCTTGGATCGGACTACCCTTCCTGTCCGGGGCGGGTAAAAGCAGCCTGGAACGCAAGATCTGAGGCACCCTAGGAGCGGCGGAGGGCCGCCACGAGAAGGGCTGAGGCCGCTTCTCCTCCCCTGCCCGACGCTCTGTAAGGCTGCGGTCCCGCTGAAGCAGGCCTCCGGGGCAGGCGGCCGGCAAGCCTCCGGACGACTGCCTGCCGTCCTTCCCAGGGATGGGGAGGTACCGGCTCCTGCGGCAAGGGTGAAACGCGCAGCCACAAGCGCCCGGGCAGCAGGTCACTCACTGTGCGGCCCACCAGGGCCATGTGCCCGGCCATCCGCTGCAGCCTCGTCGCCTGCCCCGCTAAGGAGACAGCGTCGAGGCCCGGCAGGCCCTCCCCGCGGCCGGCTGCAGCCGGGAGCCCAGCCCTCGGCCCCCGCCGCGGCTCGGCGCCGCCTTCCCCCGCGAGCCTCTCACGGGCTCCTCCCCCGCCAGGCGGCCCGACCCGCCGCAGCCGCCGCCGGGAGGAGCGGCGCATTCTGGGAGGCGGCGCTGCATGCTGGGACTTGTAGTTCGCGGCCCGACCTCGGCCGAGAGGCCTCTCGGGCCCCTTCAGCCCCAAGACTCCGCGACTCCAAGCGGCCCCGACGCCCCGGCCCGAGCTGCGCCGGCCGGAAGACCCGGTGCCCGTCGGCCTGCCAGCGATCAGTGGCGGCCGGGTCAGCCCCCAGCCCCCGCCCCGGAAGGAGGAGTGCAGCCGGGGCGACGGCGCTGTCTCGCGAGAGCCGAGCTCTGGAGCCACGCCCCCTGGGGGGAGCGGCCATCCGCCGCTCGAGAGCGATTGGGCCGCGGCGTCACGTGGCCCGGCGGTTACCGTGGCGACTGAGCAGGCGCGCGCGGGACCTGCGGCGCTCTCGCCTTCCTTCCGGGGCCGCGCTCGGCGCCCGGGGCGCGGGCAGCCCACGGGAGCCCGGGGCGCCCAGGATGCGGGCGCCGGCCAGGGAGCTCTTCCGGGACGCCGACTTCCCCGCCTCGGACTCCTCGCTGTGCTCCAGCTTCTCCACGCCGCTGGCCCAGTTCCGCGAGGGCATCACGTGGAGGCGGCCGCAGGTGGGGCGGCTGGCGCGGGCCTCGGACGTGGGGCCGGCGGCCGGCGCGCTCCCGGCGGCGGGGTCCGCTGCGGCCCTCAGCAGCGGGGTAGGGGTCCCTCGGGAGGGAGCCCCCGCGGAGCTCGGTTCCGACGGAGGTTCGGGGCAGGGCGAGATGTCCGGTCCGGCAGACGCCAGCCGGGCCCGCTTCTGCTCCGACGGGCGTCCGAGCGACTGAGGCTCTGGGCTGCACGGCCGTCCCGGCCGCAGGCGGTCCTGCGCTCCTCGGACTAGGTGCACTTGCATGTTCACGTGAGGGCGCCCGGAGGTGCCCATTTAAGGGGACGCTCTGGCCTAGTGCTGGGTCGGTATCTTCAGAAACGGCTTATCTGCTGACGGAAGACTTCTCGGGGACAGCCCTCCCCTGCCTGCAAGTCCGCGGGCTCACTGGAGACCGCTGCATGGTCGCCAGTCCTCGGGGCAGCTTGGATGTGGTCACGGAGGTGCTTGGGCAGCTCGGAAAGTGCCAGTCTGGTGTGGGAGGAGGCAGGGGCCAAAGCACGAAGTCTTATAGGTCATGACAGCGGAGTTGGGGTTAAAAATGCATCTTAGGCACCTGGGAGGCCATTGGAGGGTTTTCATAGAGGAGCGATTTGAGTGAGTTTATGTTCTAGGAAGCTCACTTTTACTGCTGGCTGGGAAGTGGATTGACAGGCAGGAATGCAGTGGTCCCAGACAGAGGTAAGGGGGCTCAGGGTAGCATGGCAGCCGTTAGGATGGGGCTTTGGAGTGGATGGATTCGAGAAAAAAATTTGGAGGGGGATTAATAAGTCTTAGTGACCGATTGGAAGTAGAGGGTGAGGAGAAAGCAAGGATCAAGAATGACTTCCCCATTTTTAGCCGGAGCACCCGGGTAGATGGTGGTCCTGTGCGATGTGCTGGGGGACACTGGGAGGTGGGGAGAGCTAGGGCTGGAACTCCCGCGTGCGTTCTGCTCTCCCAGGTGTGAGAGAGCTGTCCACAGGCAGGTGGGCTCGAGAGTCCGGTGCTCAGGAAGTTCTGGGCTAGAGGACCCAGACATCTGGGAATGGGGAGCATAACAGAGCCGAGGGCCCCGAGCAGTATCTCAGGAGAAAGTGGGTCTGAAGAAGAGAGGGCTTGGAACTGAGCCTTGAGGGACCCTACCATTTCCTAGCGGGTTCCAACAGGTGCTCTGGCAGGCAGCCTGGAGAACCAGCGGGCAGCGAAGTGAAAGGACAGCCGGGAACACGTGGAACCGTGGGAGCCAAGGGGGACTGTGGGGGAGTGCAAGGGGACAGCCACTCTTCTGATGCTGCCAAATGTCAGGAAAGACGAGAACAGAGAGAACCCGTTGGATCTGACAACACGGAGGTGACTGGCCCGGAGGCTAGAGGGGCGTGTGCTGAGTGAGCAGGAGGGAGGAAGGAAGGAGGGCAGCTCTTTCACAAGACGTCTGTCAGAGAAGGGAAGACTCAAGGGGAGATAATGCGGGGGGGGGGGCAGTATCTTACAGAAGATGGGGGTTCTCTCTGCCTTGTGCTGGTGGAATTCTTCCTGCAGGCGTGCAGGAGGGAGGGGGTCATGGGAGGAACCGTGGCTCTAAAGGCAGGAGAGGGGGTCGGGTGGGGGTTGCTTCTGAGGAAGCTTCTGGCAAGGTCATCAGCTCAGAGGGCCGTGGGTGGAAGTGTTAAGAGAAGGGGAAAGGGGAAGGTATAAAGTAGTCTGGGTCTGGGGAAATTAAGCAGGATTCTAGCAGTATGGAGGATCCGTCTGAGATTTGCCGTTAGGAATTTAAAGTGAAACCACTTTCTAGGACAAGTTAGCTGTTTCGAGAAGGGGGGTGGTGGGACTCATCTAGAGTTGCAATTTTGCCACTTTAAGAAGGTAGACGGAGAGAGACAGGGACCCTAGGACCTAAGCAGGACGGGGTGATCTAAAGCCAGGAGGGGCTGGGAGAGGCCAGCTGCTTCCCCTCCCCTCTTAGGCAATGTGGGTGACCAGAAAAGCTCTTCCCCGCACCTGTCACCTAGATCCTGTCTTCTTAGTTTTAGAGACTAGCCTTCAGGCATGGTGTAACTGGGTGATGTTCTTTATTTCAGGAAATTTGTGCCGCACCCCGGCTGTTTGCAGATAACCCACAGGACGGACAGGTGAAGCAAGGGCTGCTGGGCGATTGCTGGCTCCTGTGCGCCTGCGCGGCCCTGCCGAAGAGCCGGCAGCTCCTGGACCAGGTACCCGGGGCGGGCGGGGCTGCTCTTCTGCTCTGTCTTCCTGTCCGCTGGGTGCAGGAAGGAAGCAGGAGGCAGGGCAGCCGAACCTCCTGCTCTGGGGGCTCTGCTGTGGCCGCCCGGTGTGGCTGGTGGGAAGGGAGAGCTCTGCGCTCAGGCCGCAGGGGCTCCGAGGTGTCCCCACGGCTCCAGCATACGGGCTTTCCGCCCTGCTCTGCCCTCCTGAGCCCCGGGTCCTCACGCAGGCGGAGCTGTGCGCTTGGGATGCAGAGATGAGCACAGCCGCCTAGAGTAGGAAAGGGTCGGCTGACGGGTCCTGGGCCCTGGGTTTGGAGTAAGTTTCCCTAGCTAGTTGATTTTTTTTTTTTTAAACAGGTTTTGAATATAAATTGGCAAAGGGTGGTTAATACTGGTTTGGATGCTAGGCCGATGGCACAGGTATAAAAGGCCTGCTCAGGGTGCTTCTCTGGGAGCCTCACAGCTCTTTGCCTTGTGCCTGGACGTTACTGATTAACGCAGCAACACTGACAGTTGCCACTCGCATGCCGCCAGGCCCTGCTAAGCACACCATAGTTGCTGGCCTTCGTGCTCAGGGCCTGTCTGGCTTTAACCCTTGTTTGCAAACGATGCCAAAACCGTTGATCCCATGTTCATAGCCAGTAAGTGACGGAGCCCGGACCAGACAAGTCTGTGTAGGTGCAGAGCCCACCTGTGTCTTATCCTGGGTCAGAACTCCAAAGCCTGCAGGCCCCCCCCCACTCCCCCGCAGCTGGGGGGTCCCGGTGACTGCCGTCTGCAGCCAGCTCTGCCGAGAATTGCCTGTGACAGTCACGTTTGTTTTGGATTCGGGCCGAGTGCTTCTTTGGGACAGTAGGACATCATGGTTGGCTTTAAGCCCTCGGAGACACTTGGCTCCCTCAGTGTGGTACTAAAATGCTTTACTGAAAAGTCTGTTCGTTTTCCGTGTGACGACTGGGTTTTGCACCCACGCCGACACCGGCCGCGGAGCGAAGTTGGGCCCCGGGCAGAGCAGCAGGGTGCCGTGGGGCGGCTCTGGAGACGGTGCGTGGGAAACACTGCGTGGTTTGTCTCTCACGCTCTCCTTTTGCCTTTCCCTGTGCGTGGTAGGTCTTTCCTCCAGGACAGCCCAGCTGGAGTGACCACACGTACCGCGGCTCCTTTACCTGTCGAGTCTGGCAGTTTGGACACTGGCTGGAGGTGACCGTAGATGACCGTCTGCCTTGTCTTGCAGGGAGACTCTGCTTCTCCCGGTGCCAGAGAGAGGATGTGTTCTGGCTTCCCTTGCTGGAGAAGGTCTACGCCAAGTACGCGTGCCGGAGGCTGGAGGGGCCGGGCCGGGGTGGGCTGCGGAGCCATGGCTGCCTTAGGCTGCCCCCAGGCAGCACGTCTCCACTCTCCCTGGGCCGCGGTGCCCTCCTCAGTGCCCGGGACCGGGCAGCCAGGCCTGCGGTGGGACCGACCTGTCCAGAGACAGCTCTGAGACAGGGTCTGTGGCGCACGTCCGCCCCTGCCCGCTCCCTCTTTCCCCGTCCTCACTTCAGAGTCGGGCCTGGAGCATCAGCCAGCTCAGCAAACCGTGGGAGGAGTGAAGCCACCCAGGTCTCCCTGCTTATCGTGGTCCTGCCTGAGGCCGTGCCCCTCACCCCGGGTCTGAATGGGAAAACGTCCCTCTTAGAATGCAGCGCTTAGCCTGGGGAAGAGGCCGCCCTGATAGGCGGGCCTGTGGGGTTGCGGGTGCAAGCACCCCAGTCCCGGGGCCAGGGTGGGGTTCGGTCTGGAGATGCGGAGGAGTGAGTGTCCATGGCCTCGCGCCCCACGCCGCCTCCCGCTTGTGTCCGTGCTGGAGGCCGCAGGGCGGGGCGGGGCCGCTGTGCACTACGGCCTTCGAGGGTCAGATGACGTCTATATCTGGGGAGGACGAGGCGATGGAAGTGGTGGGTCAGGTGATTGGGGGTGTTGCAGACACGGGGACGGAAGAGAGGCGGGGCCTGTGTCCCCGTGCCAGAGGCTCACTCCCTGTGGTTGTGTCTCCCCAGGGTCTACGGGTCCTACGAGCACCTGTGGGCAGGGCAGGTGGCCGACGCCCTGGTGGACCTCACTGGGGGCCTGGCAGAAAGGTGGAGCCTGAAGGACTTGGCCAGAACCAGTGGCCAAGAGGACGGGCCTGGCGGCTCGGGGCACAGGACTTGTCGGCAGCTGCTCAGCCTCAAGGACCGGTGTCTGATAAGCTGCTCGGTGCTCAGCCCCAGAGCAGGTGAGGCGGAAGGCAGGCGGCCTCGGGCCGGGCCCGGGCACCCGCGCAGCCCCCACAGCCGCACACGGGCTGGTTCTCGGGGCCCCGTCAGGACTAGGTGGAAAGCAAGACGTTTGTCTTTCAAAGCCGGTGTCTGGCATGTGACCTTCCCCAGCCACCCGTCCTTCTCCGGAGAGAGGGTCCCTTTTTCCCTTGACTGGAGCCTCTGCCGGGGCGGCCGCGGCCTGGGGCTGGCGGCATGTCCGGCCCGGCTGGCACCCTGGCAGGATCAGGCTCAGCTTTTCATTTGAGTGACGTCCACGCTTAGTAAAGGAAGTGTCTCAAAAGGAAGAAACCTCGCACACAGAACTGTTTAGACTTTTCCGTGGACCTCGGGGCTTGTGTGTCACACCCCATGCTGCCTCCGCTTTCTCGGGCGCCGTGTCTCGTTCCGTATCGGGGTGCCGGGTTTCCTTACTCTTTCTCTCAGCGCTGCCCATTTCAGGTCCCTCCAGTCTCGCGTTAGGGACAGCATTACCGAATGTTTCCGTGTTTAACAGCGTTCACGTTTAGGATGGTTTTCATAATGGGGTTTTTGGCCCAAGTACACGGACTTTGAAACGAATGGTGTGTGTGGACGGTGAATGCTGCCGGCCCGGGCGCGGGTCGGGGCCGCCAGTACGCTGGGAGGGGACGGAGGCCCGCAGGGGCCCTGCTAACTGCGGGGCGCGGCGTCCAAGCTCTCCCTGAGGTCGGGCACCAGTGGCCCCCAGGCTGGGGCAGGGCTCATCCTCAGCACCCCAGGCTTTGCAGAAACCCCCAGGCAAAGGGGGGGCTGCTGGTGCTCAGCTGGATCCCACGGAGGTGTCTGGGGGCTGGGGACTTGGGCGGACCCCTAGAGTGGCGGCTGCAGCGCCTTTCTAAAGACGTTTTTAAAGACGTTCCAGAGGTTTCTTCTCCTCTCTGGACTGCCACCCCTCTGCCCCAGGCGGGGCTCCGGTCACCATTCGGCTCCTCCACTTCCACAGGGTGTGACCCAAGGGGCTCTGGGCAAATAGGGTTGTTCCCTCTCTGGGCTTCCAGTCTGCCCCCCAGCAGTGTTTGGTCCCATGGTCCCCGCCGTGCAGTGCCCCCTGCCCTCAAGCCAGCCGGCCTTGCCAGGAGGAGATCGCTCTTGGAGGTCCCAGACCAGTCCCTGGCCTGCTGCCGACAACCCTTGTAGCCGCACGTCTGAGGACCGGCCCGGCACCAGGCACCCTGCGCTGCCTTGTCGGCTGGCCGTCCTCGCTCCTCCGCCCCAGCGGGGACAAGGCCCTGAGAAGGGAATGGCCTGCCCGGCCCCATGGCAGCCAAGCTGCAGTCCACACCCAGGTCCGCAGCCGGGGCTCTGCACTGGCTCAGGCCGCTTCTGAGCTCGCTTGTCCACAGCGGTCAGGAAAGGAGCCCGGCAGTCCGCGGCCACAGTCGGGTGGGCCAGTTCATCCCACAGGGAGGGACACTGGTGTGTGTGCCTGGTTTGGGGACTTCCTGCCTACCACCCAGCCGTTTTCACCCAGGTGCCAGGGAGCTGGGGGAGTTTCATGCCTTCATCGTGTCAGATCTGCGAGAGCTCCAGGGCCGGGCCGGCCAGAGCCTCCTGCTGCTGCGCATTCAGAACCCCTGGGGCCGGCGCTGCTGGCAGGGGCCCTGGAGAGAGGGGTGAGCGCGGCCGAGGCCCGGGGCTGTGCTGCTGGGAGGGAGGGCAGGGGGCCAGGGCCCCGAGTGGCAGCGGAGAGCCGCCGCAGCCGTGTGCGTGTGCCCGCGTGGGTCTGTCTGTAGCTGGTCGGCACAGCGCGGCTGGTCTCCCACGAGGCCCCCCGGCCCCTGCCTGTGGTCCCCCGGCTCATGCGTTTGGCCCCAGACAGCCTTAGAGGGCTGGTTTAGTGCTTGGTGCTGGGACCAAGGCCACCCGAGGCCCTGGGCTCCCATCTTGAGGGTGCCCACACACTGGTGGATGCCCGGTCAGGCTGCGGGTGACAGGGACGCGTGGGACGCCCGAGTCACAGCGCGCAGCTTAGTCTCAAGACTTTTACTGACGCCGGGGACCAGGATTGAACGGGGGCCCTGGGGCCGCTCCCCTTGGCCAACCGCCGTTGGTCAGCAGATCCCAACCCTTGCTCCTGAGTGCAGGAGGCTAGCGGCAGCTCGGGCACAGCCCTGGGCAGACGTGTCCAGAGGCAGGAGCCTCGGGGAAGCGGGGGGGATGGCCCCAAGGAAGGGCCGGGGCAGAGCCAGTCTGAGCTGGGCGGGCAGGAAGCTGGCAGGGCCCGGGGCTCCCCCGTCAGTGCCGTCAGCTTGGGGGTGGCCGGCCGCCGCTGAAGGGAGCTGCCTTCCAGGGGCGAAGGGTGGAGCCGGGTGGACCCAGCCGATGAGTCCGAGTTGCTGTCCCAGCTGCAGGAGGGCGAGTTCTGGGTGGACGAGGAGGAGTTCCTCCGGGAGTTTGACGAGGTTACCATTGGCTTCCCGATCACGGAGGCCGGCCACCTGCAGAGCCTCTACTCAGGTAAGGGGGAGGCCTGCACCTGGGGCAGGCCCTTGTGGGGGTGCAGCAGCCCGCACGGGCTCCGCCTCTCTGCCTCCTGAGGTCAGGGCCGAGTGGCCACCGCATCCCCCTGGGGACTCCTGGCACAGCCCTCGCCCCGGACCCTCTTCTCCTTACCCTGCGTGCGGAGAGAGCGCTTCCTCCCCTCCCCTCCCCGGCGGCTAAGGCGGTGGGAGAGCGCGGGGGCCCCCTCCCGTAGGGTACCGTGGCTGGTGCCGGTGAGTGGCAGGGAGCCCGCGTGGGAGCCCTTTCCTGAAGCTGCTGCCTGCTGGTTCTCCCCCTAGAAAAGGCGCTGTGCCACACTCAGGAGCTGCCGGGGGCCTGGGTCAAGGGGCAGTCGGCAGGAGGCTGTCGGAACAACAGCGGCTTCCCCAGCAACCCCAAATTCTGGCTGCGGGTCTCAGAACCGAGCGAGGTGTTTGTTGCCGTCCTGCAGAGACCCAGGGCGCGTGCCGCGGGCCGGGCAAGCCGGGCTCGGGCCCCGGTGGGCGACGAGCATCCCTCGAGGAGCCCGGCCAGCTTCCTGAGCGAGGACTACCAGGCCGTGGGCCTGCATATCTGGAAGGTAACTCTGCCCTGGGCCTGGCTCCCTGCTCAGGGCCGGGGGTGCTGAGACAGGAGAGACCGCTGGGAGCCTCACTTGCCTCGGCCGCGGGGGTCGTTCGCCCGCTGGGGCTCCCACAGACCCAGCTCCGCCCGGCCTGTGTCTGTCGGACGAAGGGAGACGAAGCAGAAGCAGCCATTGGCCGACTGGCACAGGGAGTGGGGCACAGCCCTGTCTAGATTGGTCTGCTGTCTCCCAGGGCAGGGGACTCTGACCCCGGGGTCGAGGGAGAGCCCTGGCTTCGGGGGCACTCTGGGCCGGCCCCCGTCATGCCGCGGAGGGACCCGCGGGTCCGGGTGCTTTTCTGCTAAGTCATTCGAGGGGCCCTTCAGCTGGGTGAAAGCACAGGGCCGGTCCTGGGACGGTGGCACACAGCCCTCCTCTGTGCAGGTGGAGAAGCGGCGGGTCAGCCTGCCCAGGGTCCTGTCCGCGCCCCCCGTGGCCGGCACCGTGTGCCACGCCTACGACCGGGAGGTCCACCTCCGCTGCGAACTCGCGCCGGGCTACTACCTGGCCGTGCCCAGCACCTTCCTGAAGGACGTGCCGGGACGCTTTCTGCTGCGGGTCTTCTCCAGCGGGAGAGTCTCCCTCAGGTGAGAGGGGCGACGCGGGGCTCTAGGCTCTTCTCCCCTGGGGGCCCCGGCCAAGGAGAGGCGAGCACGGCCCGGGCTGCCTCCTGGGAGGGGTGTGCGTGTCCGCGGCCCGCGGCGGGAGGCCCAGAGCGCGCTGCCAGCTGCCCTCCCGTGTGTCTTTCCCGGGCAGTGCCATCAAGCCGGCAGCCGGGAGCCCTGCCCCTGGGGAGGCCCTGCCCGAGGGCGAGTGGGAGACGGTGCAGCTGCGGGGCTCCTGGAGAAGCGGCCAGACAGCAGGGGGCAGCAGGAACTTTGCCTCCTACCCTAGCAACCCCTGCTTCCCCCTGTCGGTCCCCGAGGGCCCAGGCCCCCGCTGCGTCCGCGTCACTCTGCGCCAGCACTGCCAGGACGCCCAGTGCCACCCCATCGGCTTCCACGTCTTCCAGGCAAGCTCCTCCTGCTCCAGGGGGTGGGCAGGGGAGGCCCTCAGAGGGTCTGTGTCCCCACGGGTGGCCAGGCGGAACAGAGGCCTGGGCTCTGTCGTGTGGGCACAGCTGGCTGGTTGGTCCCATGCAAGATCCGTGTCTAGGTTTCCTGAAGTCTGTAATTCACTGGGGTCCTGGGTCAGCTCAGACGGTCCCCCGTCCGCTCCCCCAGCTCAGAACAGCTCTGTCACAAGGTCAGTTCTGCGCCCTGGGACTGTGCCTCCTGCTCCGGAGACCCGAGGGCGTGCCCCGCCAGGAGCGGCCCCGCGGCCCCGCCCTTCCCCGTGCCAGAAAGCTGTCGCGGGGTGGAGAGGAGCGGTTGCTGACTGAGGCCCAGGCGGGGCGTGTGCGTCTTTAACGCTACCCCAGATCTCCTTCCTGCTCCTCCGCTCTCGGCGTGCTGTGCCGCACGCGAGACACACTGACAGACCTGTGGTCGGGCGAAGGGGGACAGGCACAGTGCCAGGGGTCAGAGGTCGCAGGCCCGGATGCCCCGGTAATGAAGCGGCTCGCAGCCCGCACGTGTGCCCCTCCTGGGGGCCCCACCTCAAGATGAGCTTGGTGAACGGCAGGTGCCCGAGGAGGGCATGGGCCAGGACAAAGGCCGGGATGGGTCCAGGCTCCGCTGTGGGGCGGGCGTGCTTAGCCTGGACTGCAGATGCGGGGAAGGAAGGGTAGGCAGGTCTCTAGAAGCTCGTGTACCCTTGGGAGGACAGAGCTGCCCCAAGGGCGGGGGCTCATTCTGGAGTCTTGCTCCCCACGGGGCATCCGGGAGCTTTGATAAGAGTGCCAGCGCCAAGAGGCAGTCGGAGACTCCCGGGATAGAGCCCTGGGCCGTGGCGATGGTGGCGGTCCCCCAGGCAGGGCTGCGCGCCTAACAAGGGTCGTGGGGCCTCGGGGAGCGGTGGGCCCAACTCAGCAAGCTGGCCGGGCCTTCCCCGCTGGGAAAGGGCAGGTGTGCGATGTGGGAGATCCACGCAGAGCGCCCCGGGCTCGGCCTGACCCTGGACAGCCCAGCCTCAGAAAGGAGAGAAAGGAGAGCAGCTGTTGGTGGCCCCGTGGACAGGCCTCCGCCGTCTGAGCCCGTGCGTCCCCCAGGTTCCGGTGGACGGGGGGAGCCCCGGTGCGCCCGGCCTGCTGCTCCAGGAGCCTGTGCTGAGCTGCGTGCCGCATTGCTACACCCAGGAAGTGAGCCGGCTCTGCCACCTGTCGGCGGGGACCTACAGGATTGTGCCCTCCACCTACCTGCCGGACACAGAAGGGGCCTTCACGGTCACCATCGCCACCAGGATAGACAGGTGGGGCTCCAGGGCCAGGGGTCTTCAGTGTGTCACGTGCCCCTCCCTGTCGTCCCCTCCGCCCCCGCCCGCCCCAGCTCCGGCCGTCCCAGCGGCGCAGCAGCAGGCGGCGCACGGCAGCGTTCAGGGGGAGGCAGGAGGGGAGTGCGGCTGCTCCTCGGGCTGGGGGCCAGCCCGCCTACCGTGTCCTCTCTCCTGCAGGCGCTCCATTCACAGCCAGGAGAGGCTGGGGCAGCTCCTCCGGGAGGTAGGTGTGGGGCTTGGGTCAGGGGGCGGCCCGTACTCGCCTGGGGGCTTCCTGGTGCCCTGGGGGCTGCATTCCCCCAGGCTACTCCCGGGACGTGGGCACACCTATCTCTTGGCAGGAGGGCTGAGGGGCAGGGGCTGCAGTCACAGCCCTGGCAGTGCGGCCGGGAGCACGAGGGGGGCGGGCCCCAGCCACTATCCAGGGCGGCCGCTGCCCAGACCTCGCCGTCTTCCCTCCTGCAGGCCTCCTTCATGGCAGTTATGAGAACCTAACCGGGTGACCCCCGTGACAGCTCTGGCAACTGGGGGTTCCGAGGGGCTCCCTCCCACGGTGCCACCAGCCTCAGCGCGGCGGCGGCCGGTCCTGAGCTGGACAGCTGCGCGTGCTCACGGGTCCGGCCAAAGAGCCCGTCCTGCGGGGCCCGGGGCGCAGCAGGTGCCATGGGGAGGACAGGGGAAGCTGCGCACACCGCGTCTCTGTTCCCCGCGGCTCGGGCCGCAGAGCTTGCCAGTGTCCCCCCACGGCGTTCCCCCCACGGCGCCTGCGCCTGGCTCCGGAGAGAGGCCTTCCCGCAGACGAGAGCAGAGAATCCAGATCTTGTTGAGAACTATTTATGTGCGACCTTTTTAGGAAGTAACTTTATAAATAAATGTGAGTACTGAGCGGTTTACAGACGAGTTTCGTTTTCTTGCTGCGGAGGAGGGGAAGGCCTGGGCCCTGCGTCCCCCAGGGGCCCTCCGCCCAGCTGCTTGTGCCTGCCGGTGACCGTGGCCTCTGGGACAGGCCCAGCTGACCTGTGAGGTGGGCGCGGCTGGTTTGCTGAGAGGTTTGGAGGGCTGGGTAGGGGTGGGCGCGTGCCCCGGTACTGGAGCAGGCGGCGGCGGCCCGGGAAAGGGAACTGGCGTGGGTCCCGTCCTCCTCCCTGTCCATGCTGGGTCTTCCCTCCCCCCCTGCCCCCCCGGCTGCTCCTGACATGGGAGGAGGCGTCCCTGCAGGACCCCGGGCCCCCACCCAGCTGGACACAGCAGGCCCTGACCTCAGCCAGGCTCCTCTCCCCCACCTCCCACCTCTCCGACTCGCCTGCGCTGTCGTGTCACCGTCACCTGGGGTGTCCAGCTAATAGCTAACATGCCACCCTTCCCGCGGAGAGCAGGGCCGCGGCACGGGCCCTGAGAGAGAACTGCTGTCACTGCCCCACCCCCCTTCACAGATGGGCAGGACGCCTCTAGGAGGCGGGGGCTGGCCTCCCCGTTGCAGAGGAGCGGGATCTGGCCCTTGCTGTGACCGATGCTATGACCGGTTCTCTGGGATCGAGTGAGGACGGAGGAGGGCGCGTCCGCAGATGGAAAGGCAGCCTGGAGGAGGTGGCCAGCCCCCAGCTATGCTGGGCTTTGGGGACCTGCTGCGGCAGCAGGGCGCTGGTGGAGAGAGTGCCCCAGCCCGTGTGCCCTCCTGGCCAGTAGCCCCCTGTCTGTGCCTTCTTCCTTCATGTGGCTCCTTCACCTGACCTTGACCCCCAGAGCACCCCCACTGGCCGCCCGGTTTCCCGCGGCGGCGCCATCTCCTGGCCCAGTGACCTCCAGAAGTAGCCTGAGTTCTCTGGGCTTCAGTGTCCTTGCGGAAACCGCGCCTGGGCTCTGACCACACTCAGCGTGGTCCGTGTCTGGGCTCTGGCTCTGCTTTGCCTG
>CM052883.1:171902888-171929607 GCA_028534135.1 Potos flavus
TGAGAAGACCCATCGGCATCAACACATCATGCTCTACCCCGCTCCCCCTGTGCCTTCATTCTGAAGCCCCTCTGAGCATGTGTGGGTTGCTATGGATGTGGCCAAGAGGCCCAGCACCCCTGCCCTTGAGGCATGCACAGTCCATTTGGGAGGACTGTCTGCACACAGGTCATGTGGATAATCCTGGTGGTGAGGGATGGGTGACACATGGGGGTGGTCCTTGACCAGCCTGGGGTCAGCAGTGCAGGGCAGGGGCTGGCAGAGGAAGTGGGCTCCCTCAGGGAATGGAAAGAAGCTTTCTGTGCCTCCAGTGTGGGGAGTAGGCTCAGAGAACTGGCAGGAGCTGAGGCTGGAAAGGTAGGTAAGGGCCCTGAGGTCCATTTACGGAGCTTGGATCTTACGTCTTGGGTGGTAGGGAGCCACTGCACAGTTTTAAGCAGGGTCTGATGTGTGTATGTTTGACATCTCTCTCTTTGGTTGAAGTCTCTGGATGGGAAGGGGACCAAGCAGAAAGCTGTTGCAGACATCAAGGGAGAGATGATGGTGTCCTGACCAGATGGGAGGTGGTAGAGGCAGAGAGAAGAGGTCGGTGTTGAGGTATAGTTAGGAGGCAAAACCAATAGAACATGGTGCTTGATGTGTTATTAATTAGATTAATCACGTAGGTCAACATGAGAATTGATCCCTTCCAATCCATGAACATGGTATACCTGTCCACTTTTTGAGGTCTTCTTTAATTTCTCTTGGCAATATTTTGTAGCTTTGAGCATAAACATTTTACACTTTTTCTTACTACTTTGTTTTTTGACACTTGCAGATGATACTGTATTTTGAGTTTCATTTTTCCAGTTGTTTGTTGCTAGTATATAGGAACACATTTTTTGTATATTAATTTTGTGTGCCATAGCCTTGCCAATTCGCTTATTAGTTCGTAGTTTTGGGGTTGGGTTGTTTTGGTTTTTGGGTTTTGGGGCTTTTTTTTGGGTAAATTCCTTAGGAATTTCTACATATACAATTATGTCATATGTGAAAACAGAAAGTTCTGCTTCTTTCTTATCTGAATGCGTTTTTTCTTGCCTTATTTCTGCCAGCTAGGACCTCCAATACCATTTTGAATAAAAGTGGTGAGAGTCAATTTCCTTGTTCCTGATCACAGTGGGAAAGCCTTCAGTCTTTTACCATTAGGTGTGATTTTTTTTTTCTATAGATGCCCTTTGTCAGACCATTGTTTGGCAAATTGTCAGGCAGTTTCCTTCAATTCCTAGTTTGCTGAGAGTTTCTATCATAAACAGATGTTGAGTTTTTTTTTTTTTTAATAGTGTTTTAGTATATTTTTATTTTATTTTTTATTTATTTATTTTTTAAGAATTTATTTATTTATTTGACAGAGAGGGATCACAAGTAGGCAGAGAGGCAGGCAGAGAGAGAGGGGGAAGCAGACCCCCCGCTGAGCAGAGAGCCCGATGTGGGGCTCGATCCCAGAACCCTGAGATCATGACCTGAGCCGAAGGCAGAGGCTTTAACCCACTGAGCCACCCAGGCGCCCCCAGATATTGAGTTTTACCAAATGGTTTTTTGCATCTATGGAGAGGATTAAATAAATACTCCCCTTTATTTTATTAATGTAGTCAGTTATATTGGCTGACATTGGAATGTTAAAGCTTACATTCCTGGAATACTTGTTTGTGATGTATTATTTTATATATTGCTGGATTCAGTTGGTTAATATTTTATTAAGGATTTTTGTATCTTTGTTCATGCATGATTTGATCTTTATTTTTCCTTTCTTGTAATATCTTTTTTTTTTTTTTAAGATCTTATTTATTTATTTGACAGAGAGCACAAGCAGGGGAAGAAGTGGCTGGACAGGGAGAAGCAGACGCTCTGCTGAGCAGGGAGCCCCACTCCGGGCTCAATCCCAGGACCCTGGGCTAATGACCTGAGCCAAAGGCAGACGCTTAAACAACCGAGCCATTCAGGTGCCCCCACTTTTTGCTTGTTTAACCCAGTTTGAAAATCTTTGCGTTTTAATTGCAGCATTAGACCAATTACATTTAATGGAAGTGTTGATATGTTTGGGTTAAATCTACCATCTCACATTTGTCTTCTATTTATCTCATTTTTTCTTTGTACCTTTTTCCTCCCTCTTTTGGATTGAATGTCTTGTTTCATATTCCATTATCTTCTCTATTGGCTTATTTATTATAGCTCTTTATTTTTTCAGTGGTCGCTCCTGGGTTTACAGTATGCATAGTTAACTTACTGATGACTGACTGGATATAGGAGGGAGGGGGAAAGGAAGGGGGGGAAGCTGAGTGTCAAGAATGGTAGTCAAACATCCAGTCTGGGAAGCAAGGAGGGTCCCTGTCTGAGATGGGGAACTCTGAAGGAAGATCAGCGTTAGAGCAGGAGGTGGTGGCGAAGGGGGACGCTGTCCGTGTTGGACGAGTGCACTTGGGGTTCCTGTGAGGCGGCCAGAAGATGCCTGGAGGGGGGGTCCCGTGCGAGGTCCAGAGGCCTGGGCTGGAGCCGGCAGCTGGGGTCATGGGCAGAGTGGTGACTGTTGAACCAGCAGGAGTGGCTGAATCTGCTTGTGGAGTGTGTGTGTCGGGGCGAAAAAAGGGTCTAGAACCCAGCCCCGTGAGCCCCAGTGTAGGGACCCAAGTGGAGAACATCAGAGGTGTGAAGGGAGAGGCCAGAGAGGAAGGAGCGGGACAAGGCAAGTGTGCCCCCTTGGAGCCCAAAAGGCAGTGGCTCGGGAGCTAGCCGTGGGGGGGGGGCGCTGTGAGAGGGTTTCGGGATCTGGGCAGGATGCAGGGGCCCCCGAAGGTCATTGGAGATTCCACTCTAATTCGTGAGTGTGTACATGGCTGGACACTTGGATCTATCTAATATTTTATTAAAACACCTCAAAATGAAGAACTCTGCCCCACGCTGTGGGGCATCAAGTAAGACGACGCCGGTTAGGTGCCCGTGGCGTCGGTGGACTGACCGTGGTGGGACCCAGCCCTCAGGGCCCGAGCACTGCGGGGGTGTGAGGAGCTAGAGTCTGTGTGAGGACACCGCCTTCAGGACCACCTGCGACCCGAGCCATCGCACGAGCCCGGCACACAGCCGGGCCCCCCGAGGAGGTATGGCCTCTCATTCAGACCGTGCCTCTGGCCGCCAGACGGTGTGGCTGCCGCGACCCTGTAGTGTGACTTCCCCACCCCGATGGCAGCTTCACTGCCGCTGACTAGGGGAGGAGGCTGACCCGCGCAGTGCGGGGCCTGGCAGGGGTGCGCCCAGCAAATACGCACTGGAGGAAATCCAAGTGGACGGGCGGGCATGGGTGGAGCTGGTGGGGAGCAGTGGGTGGGCCTGCGAGAAGGCAGCAGGGGAGCCGAGAGCAGATGTGGGGTGTTCCAGGGGAGGGTGAGCGGTAAGAGGGTGCGGACCACAAAACTGTGCATGTGTGTGCACGTGTGCATGCGTGTATGTGTGTGAGAGAGAGAGAGAGAGGAATGTCAGTGCAAAATGAACAAACGTTTAGAATCTCTAGCAGTAAGAGTTTTATTTGAGCCCAGGTTAGGATAGCTGCCAGGAAATGCGCCTGCACAGGGAAGAAAGGGCTCTGGAGAATGAACAGTTTTTACCAGGCTGTACTTTTTGCATCTCGTAAAAGCTCAGAAGAGTACAGATTAGCACAGAGGCAGGAGTCAGGAGTTTTAGCGTCAAGGGATGCAGGGAGTAGGAGTGTTGATCGGCATCTCAAGGACAAGATGGTTTTCCTTCAGGCTATTTGCTCACAAAGCAGGTGTACAACCCATGCATGATGGGCCACAAATCAGGTTTTTGGTTTGAACCAAAGCCGGATTTCTAAGTCTAAAAAGAAATCTAAAATGGTTTCCCGTGTGTGTCAGGCCTTTAGAGAGTTTTTCTCTGATCACAACGCGAACAAGATTCTGGAAAAAGGACTTTGAACTCCCGATTTTTTAAGTGAGCATATCAAGTAAATATCCAGCTTTGCTCTGTGACTCTCAATGCCTGGCTATAGCCCTACCGTAAGGCAGCCCTGACCCTCTCCGCGCCCATACCCTGACCTCCCCCTCACTCCAGCCAGAGACCAGACCCCAACGTCGAGGGGCCCCCTGTCCTCCCTTTCCCTCCGCTCCCATCACCCTCACACCCGACTGTCCACCTCCTCCCCACCTCTATGGCCCTCCTGCCCTCCGGAGCCCACCCATGTCCGAGGGCCGGCTCCAGTCCCTCGCTGCACCCCTCCTCCGGGCCTCTGCTCCCCCCCTCCGGGGCTCTGGTTCCCCCCCCCCGGCCTCTGCTCCCCCCCCCCCGGCCTCTGCTTCTCTCCCCCCCCCCGCCCCCCGGGCCTCTGGTCCCGGGTGCGGGCTGCATCGTATGCTTGGTGCAGGGGACGAGCCCAGTTCTCCCCCCTGTGCGCCCCTGGCACCCTCGGGGCACCCTGGCGTCCCCGCCCGCGCCCTGCAGGCTCGGAGCCGGTGCAGTGCAGGCCGGTGCCCGCGTGGGTGGTGGAGGCAGCCCAGCCTCTCGGTTCGGAGGGGGCCTCGGCTCTCTCCGCAGAGCGCCGGGTCCCACCGGCTCGGGCTTCATCCGCAGGGCGCTGGGCGGCCCCTCGGTGGGTGAGTCCCCGCCGGGCTGCGCAGCATCTCCGGCCGCCCGGCTCCGGCCACGCAGGGGCCACGCAGGCCTGCGTCCCCGCCCGAGGGCCCCTCCCACGGACACGGCAGGATGTGTGCGCACGCGTGTCCACCTGTGTCCAGGTGCCGGCACGTGCCTGTCGTGGCAGCTGTAGAAATAAAACTCGGTTATCTTATCAGCAAAATGCGCTTACCCGAAATAGAGACTCGCACTTGCACACGAGCAAGGAAGGAGAGGGGGCTTTTATATGGGGGGAGGGTTGACGTGTAGTGGCTTCTCATTGGCTGGGCCGTGATTGTCTCTCATTGGCTGGGCCGTGACTGCCTCTCATTGGCTGGGCCGTGATTGTCTCTCATTGGTGGGGCCGTTGCCAGGGCCAGAAGGAAATCTTTCTTCCTGCTGCTGGGGTAGTAAAGTGCTCTCCATCCACCTGCAAGGTGGTCCCTTCCTGTGGGGTCTGCGAATGGCCATGAGTGGTGGGCCTGGAGAGTTTCCCCTGCGGCTCCCAACTGCATTCTAAGAGCTTTCCTTTATTCAGTGTCACAGTATATATGTATGTGTGATTGTGTATGTTTGTCTATGTGTTTGGATGTGCATGTGTGACTGTGTGGGTGCCCGTGGATGTGTGCACGTATAGATGAGTGTGTATGTGCGTGTGTGCACATACACATAGGGCATGCATGCGTGTGAACATGCATGACACGGGCGTGAGGAAGAGGAGGGGTCCCTGTGGCACCAAGCGTCCCCGAAGCTCATCTGCCCCATGCGGGGGCGGCCCTCGGCCTCCCTCTGTGGTCAGGAGTCCTCTCCGCAGCCTGCATGTTCTGGTCCATGGTTTCTCCTACCGTCTGACCCTGCTGCCTGTCTGGCCGGGATTGCTCAGCATTTTAGGACCACTGAGAAGACCCCCTTCTACACTCCCATGGAGTTGAAAGAAAAGTCACAGATGTCCTTTCCTTACCTTCTACGGATTTGTAGTGGGTATCTGGCCATCCTGTTCTTAAACTTTTTATTTTGGGAATTTTCAAACAGATAAAATAAAACAGTAATGAACTCCACGTGCCCCTCACCCCCAACTTCAGCAATGATCAAATCATGACTGGTGCTATTTCACCTGCCCCCCATCTACTAGCTTGGGATAGTTTGAAACAAATGCCAGGCATCATGGCATGTCATCTACAAAAGCTTCAGTGTGAATAGAAGATAAGGATGGAAAAAACACACGTGCAGGACGGCACTGCCACCTGGGAGCCTGGATGAACAGGACTTTAGTTTTATCAGACACGTGGTTGGTCCTCCCCTCTTCCTCGTGGTCATATACACCTTTAAAAATGATTGGCTTGGATCGGGACCTGAGGAGTCCGTGTCAGGGCCCAAATCCTCCGCGTGTTCTCCACGGCCTGCCCGCAGGCCATCACGGAGCTGCGGCCCGGGCCTCGCGGGAGCAGCCCTCCCCACCCAGCCCTGCCGTCTGTGCAGCGCACAGCCTCTGAGTGGGCCTGGGGTGAGGGCTCAGGGCCCCGCCGATGGGCCCCGCTCCTCACACACCCGCACTGCTAGGCGCGTACCGCCGTCAGACCTGCTTCCCGGGGTCCTTGGCTGAGGCTCTTTTCCCAGCTCTGTCTCAGCCCTTTCCACTCTCAGCCTTGCCCCACTGCCCCCGGTGCCCCCATGCCATACGCAGGTGGGAGCCTTATATTCGGGGCTCCTCAGGAGTGAGATGGTCCTCCCGCCTGTCCGCAGGCCACTGACTCGTGCCTCGTGTAACCGTGGGGCCAAGTGGGGCGCTGAGAGGCCGCTGCCTTTCTTTGGTCTCTGGACTTTGCTATGACACTTGATTGCAACTTGCCGTTCTGCCCGGCACCCTAACTGGCTGCGGACACGGGCCACTCAACAGGCTACGAATAAGGTCCCTGCCCTCCGCTGACTGACGTGCGGTCGAGTCTCTAAGTGACAGGTTTCTCCGTCATCTCTTTCTCTCCCCTCGTGACTCTTGCTTTTGTCGCCCTGCCCTGCAGAGCGGCCCACAGACCAGAGTCTGCTGCTTGTGTCCCTGGAGCGTCACGGGCCCTGTTCCGTGCCGTCTCTGGCTCTGGGCCCCGGGACCGAGCTGCAGGGGCTCAGTCAGGCTCGGGTGTGACTTTTTGTGGGCAGCCCCTCCAGGAAGGGACTGGTTGTTCAGAATAATCGCAAATGCATGGATTCAAGCCCTCTTGTGCGTTCCCGGTTCATGGAAGTCATTCTATTTGCCGTTCAAGGCACCTCGTCTTTGGCCAGTGGGCGCGAACTTGAGATAACTCCTGAATTCTTTAGACTGTGGCCAAGAGTCTTGATCTGCTTTGTTCTCTAGGATGAACAACTATTCTGGGCCCATTCTATACATTTCCCGAGCCAGACGGGCTCCTGACCAAGCTCCTGCTTGCTTCCCGAGCAAGCACCTGCTGCCTTCAGGAGCCCCTCTTTCTCTTCAAGAGAAATGGTATCTAGACACCAAAATCTGGGTGCTCAGGTGCTGGTTTTCAGGTCTTGTCAGTGGGCAGAACTAAGATACTAACTTCTCTTTCCAAGATATGACACAGTATGAGTACCTACTGATACTATTCATCCAAATCCCGACCTGCCTGCTTCTTGCTGAACCTTTTTGAAAATACATCTGCATCTCCTTTATCCCACACCAGAAACTTCAACAATGCCCGGCGTAATGAGTCATTTACAATTATTCATAACATAATAATCCCCAAATCACAATACCAACATTACCATCAATAGTGTGATTACTGAAAACAGTTTGAGATGCTTTTATGTATTTTGAAAAACATCCTTGGGTTATGCACATGTACAGATGAAACTGTGTTTTATCATTATTTGGAAAATGATTACAGAAAATGATGCATTTTTGACATTCTTTTTGTAGTCAGGCTGTATAGATGACAGTCAAATACTGGATTTTAAAATCACTTGGAACTGTTTGCTAGGATTATGCTGTCAGGTGATAATGCAAGTTAGTTGGTTTTGTCTTGATTTCAAGTTTAAAATTTCCTTTAGGGGCGCCTGAGTGGCTCAGTCAGTGAAGCGTCTGTCTTCAGCTCAGGTCATGATCCTGAGGTCCTGGGATCGAGCCCCATGTCGGGCTCCTGCTCAGCAGGGAGTCTGCTTCTCCCCCAACCTCTCCCTCATCATGATCTCTCTCTCTCTCACTCTCTCTCTCTCAAATAAATACAAATCTTAAAGAAAAATAAAATTTCCTTTAAAAATGTAATTGAATTTAATTTAGTAATTACGTAAATATTTACGTGGCTCTAAAGCCAAATCTACAAACTAAGATAGATTCCTATATATAGAAGTTTCTATTCCAGTCTCCCTTCACCTCCTGCCCGCCTGTTCCCTGTAGGTAATAATTTAATTTAAAACAAATTTAATGGCTTATCCTTCCATTTGTAAAGACAGAAGCTGCTGGCATGCTGTAAATAAATAAATACACATCAATGGTTTTTCTCACTTGGCAATCTGTCCCAGAGAAAACCATTTAGTAACATATAGAATATTTCTTCCTTTTTACAACCTCTGGGTGCCCCGTGGTGTGGACAGCGGGCATTCCGTGCCCGCAGGGCCCTCTGGATAGTCATCGGAGTGATTTCCCGGCGGTGCTACCCTCACCGCACGGCAAGAAATAGCCTCTCCAGTCTCCTCTTCTTCACTGGGCTGGTCTGTCCGTGGGACAGATTCCTGGAAGCAGGATGACTGGGCCAGCAGCAAGGCGTCTCTAATTCTGCGGGATTTCCAGGTCCCTCCGATGGGGTTCATATCATGTGAAATCCCAACAGATGACATCTGAGGCTGTTTCCCCCCCGAGATGGCTGTCAGACCCCGGGATTTAGCTCGTCTGACAGGGACAAGTCGTATGCAGGGTACTTCCAATTTCTGTTTCTCATGTTAGGAGAACGCTGAGCATCTTTTCGGATCTCCAGTGAAACACCGCCAGCTCGAGGTTCCTCTTCTGTGAATCTGCTGCTCTCGCTCTCGGTTGGCGTCCTGCCCAACCGCCAGGGGAAGTGATCCTGGGGAGCCACAAGGGGAAGGACAGAGGCCAGCAGCGAGTGCTCAGCAGCCGTGGTCTGGGGAAGCTGAGGACCCCTGTCTGGGCGTCTCCGGGGGCGCTGGAAAAGCAAGCCTGTCCTCGGGCCCACCGCCGACAGACAGGCTCAGAGGAGCCCGGGCAGGGGGCCAGCTGCCCTTGGAGGTGGGGGGGGACCCCTCCTGAAGAGACATGCCCTTTCCTGGGAGATCGCCCTTCTCCGGCTCCGTGCACGTCAGCTGTGGACATTCACGGTGACCGTCAGGCAGGGGGGAGTGGCTGCTCTCCGCCCATCACACCCTCAGCCTGGGGCCCCAGCCCTGGACGTCTCGGCAGGCAGGTGCGCGAGCAGCGAGGACCACCCGGAAGAGGAGGGCCCCTGGGGAGGGCGGGCGCGGTGAGCGGGGACGGCTCGCGGGCGGGGGCTCCAGGACCGCCGCCCCTGCCGCCCCTGGGGACGAGGCAGCACCCCCAGGCGTGAGAGCAGGCAGGGGCCCTGGCGCGGGGCCAGCAGCCAGGCTTGCAGCCAGAGAGCGCCTCGGGCGGAGAAAGGGGAAGGAGGTCTGTCAGAGTAAGGGAGCGAGATTCGGGGGGGCTCGGCAGCAGCGTGAAAGCGGCTGGAGCAGCACCCCACCACCCACCCCGCCGCCCCTGCCTGGCGGGGTCCCAGAGGGGCTCTGAGCAGCAGCAGAGGCCGGAGGACGGCCCCTCGAGGAGCCAGCCCAGGAGGAGGGCAGCAGCAGCTGTCCAGGGGTGAGTGAACCATCCCGGGGCAGCTGGGGTCCCCGGGGTCAGCCGTGAGGCCAGCACCTGCTGCCGTCTCCCCGGAGCAGCGGCCCGCCCTGCTGGATGTGGCAGCCCGCCGATGGGGACACTTCTGTCACCCGCGGGGGTCCAGATGCCCCGAGGCATCTTCCAGCTGGGGGCGAAGGGCGCAGCTGAGCACAAGCAGAGGGGGTGGGAGGCGAGGGGGAGGACAGCTGCGCAGAGCCCTGGTCCCCGGGGGTCTGAGGGCAGAGGCTGCGGGAGGCTGCGCCCGGCTGCTGGTGAAGGGGACAGGGAAGGGCGGCGCCCAGGGGGCTCCCATGCTAAGCCTGTGTGTGTCTGCGAGGCCACGGGGTGGGGGGGACAGGACAGCAGCCCCCCATCGGCCCCTCAGATCCCCCTGTTCCCATGCCGCCCGCCCCTGTGATGTGACCTAGGATGCCACGAGTGGGGGCAGCCCAGCCAAAGTCGGCAAGACCTCAGGACCTGGGCACCCCTCAGGTCCTCAGGACCCCCTCAGGACCCCCTCGGGACCCCCTCAGAACCCCTCAGGACCCCCTCAGGACCCCTCAGGACCCCTCAGGACCCCCTCAGGACCCCTCAGGACCTCCTCAGGACCCCTCAGGGCCTGGAGGCCTCCTCAGGACCCCTCAGGATGCCCTCACGTCCCCAAGTTGCCCAGCGCCCCTTGTCCTGTGGTGGCTTCTCTCTCTGGCAAAGCCCCCCCCCCCTTGCTTGGGCCAATCTCTGTCCGGAGAGGACTGTGGACGTGCTGTCTGGGCGCCCGGCTTGACCAGTCCCTCCGTCTGGTGCTGCGGGGTCCCCCTGGGGGAGGGGGAGAGGGAAGAAGGGGCTCCGGGGGCAGATTTCCGGGGGGGTGCTGAGGGGGAGCGCAGAGCAGGACCAGGAGCACCGGACGGCCGGAGCCAGGGCTGCCCACCCAGGACTCCCGGGCTCCAGAGCCCCAGACCCGCGGCCTCCGTGTCGGGCCCCGGCGCGTGTGACTCTCGGGTCACAGAGAGCACGAGAGGTCCAGAGGCCAAGGAGCGTCAGAGCTGGCGGTCTGAGCGGACGACCGCAGGCTCTTCCTGCCACCACCCGTGTGCATGCCGGCTTCCGCGAACACCGCCCTCCTCCAGCGCCCCCCTCCGAGGCTGTCCCCCACGGGCCTGGGCCTGGGGCTTTGGCTGGAGGCAGGGGGGGGCTCCTATCCTTGGCCTTCCCTGCACCCCAGCCGTTTCCTTGGGTACAGGGTAGATGCCAGAGGGGAGAGGGCCGAGGGCAGTGTGGCCAGGAAGGTGTGACCGTCCCCTCCCTCTGGAGGGTTGAGCTGGGTCTGAATGCTGAGGGAAGACCCCAGGGCCAGGGGATACTGGAGAGAAGAAGCCCTCCTAATGGGGCCAGTGCCCGGGGGTGACCCAGGGGCAGGCCAGTGGGAGCTCAGTTTGGGGAGGAGTTCCAGTGTTTCCTGTGCGTGGGAGGGACACTAGCCTGCCGAGAGTGAGGAGGAGCTCGTGTGGCAAGAGGAGGCTGCAGGGGCGTGGGAGGGTCTGTGAGGAGGAGCAGGAAGGGGTGGAGGGGAGGGGGACTCGGGGGACGGATGGCAGGTGGGACTGACCCCACCCATGACCCCTCGGACCCCACGGTGTCCCCAGCACCCCCTCCCCCATGGCATCCCCCATGCCCTGTTTCCCCCGTGGAACCCTCATCTGCCCAGACCGGTGCGAGGGGAGGGAGTTCCCCAGACCCTTCTGGGAAGAGGGGAACAGAAAGTGTCCGTGGTGGGGAGACGAGAGAAGCTTGGGTCCTCTCTGCCCAGCTCTGCGGGTGGTCCGGGCTCGTGGCTGAGCCCGGGTTCCAGAGGCCTGGTGGGTTCCGGCCACCAGGTGCCCGGCAGGGCTGGGGCCGGGGTTGGGCAAGGGCGGCTCTGGCCTCGGGCCGGACGTGTCAGGAGCCGCCAGCGCCCATCACGGGGACGGCCGGGCTGTGAAGCAATGTTTGACCCCGCGGGAGCGAGGGCGCCCACCCACCGTGACCGTGCACGGAAATCGGCTCTGTGCTAAGGGCCGGTGGTGGGACCGGCAGTCCTGTGCTTTGGGCTCCAATACCGGGCAGAGGGGAGCTGGTGAAAGGCTGGCTTCCACCCAGCCCCGGTCGGGCTCCGAAGGTGGCCACCCGGCCAGCACTCGGGGCTCCGCTCAGGCTTCCCCTCCACCCGCGGAAAGGGCCAGTCTCCGAGCAGACGGCCGCCGCCCTCCCTGCCTGTTGTGCGCTTCACGCTGTGGGAGAGAAGCTGCCTCTCTTCCTGCTCGTCCTCCCCACCCCCACCTCCTCCCACCTTCCAGACCCAGCTCTACTGCCGCCTCCTCCAAGAAGCCTCCGGTCCTAGCCTGCCCTCTGTGAACCCCCAGGAGTCGGGAGCCAATGGGAGCGCATGTCCCGCTTTGCGAGAGGGCGCACCTACCTGGGGGGCCTGCCTCCCCCAGCGCGGCGCCCAGGCGGGGACCCCAAGGGTGGGCACGAAGGGGGAGCAGACCAGAGGGTAGAGCGAGGTCAGAGCGGACGCCCATTTTAGCTTGGGGAGTCGAGCCTGGGTGGGTCAAGGCTGCACTGCCCGGTGTCCTCAGGGCCCTGAGCCCTCTTCCCCTGCACTTTGATAACCCCAACCCGGGTTGGGCGGGGGCATCGTTCTCACCGCAGGGGCGCCCCGAGTCTGCAGTGTTTCCTGGGCCCGCCCCCGGGCCGGAGCGGTGACTCAGCCTCCCCCGCGCACTTCCCTAGAAGGCCCAGCTGCACGGGGCAATGATGCGTATTTTGTCATCAGCGGAGTAGCCCCAAGTGTCCGGAGGGGCGGAGGACCAGGAGGAAGGGGCGAGACGGATCCCGTGCGTGGGCACGTGGGCCCTGCAGGTGCGAAGCAGGGGCGGGAGCTGGGAGTCCAGCAGGTGGCCGCCCGGGAGGGCCGGCTGGGGGCGGCTCCCGGGGGCGGGGGAGGGGGGCTCGAAAGTCCTGCTCTGCAGAGGCTCGCGGTGGTGGTTCTGGGGCTGCCTACCAGCAAGAGGACGGCCCCGGACTGGAATCCGGAACCCGCCCTGCACGGCCAGGCCTCGTGAGTGGGGCCTCTGCCCCCGGGAGGGAGCCCGCCCTGCACGGTCGGCATGGAGGCCCCGGCCCACCCCCTCCTGCCCTCAGGGCCGCCACTAACTGGTCAGCCCGCTTCTCGAGGCCTCGTGTGTGCCCCGCGCTGACGCGGCTGAGAGCAGGGGTCCCGGCCACGAGCAAGAACCAAGTACACGGGGCACTACTTCAACCCATGAGAAATTCTCTCAAGAAAACCAGACAGAGTAGGGTGCTTGGAACGGGTGGGGACGCCAGGGACGGACAGAGAGGCAGGGAGAGAAGGGGGAGTCACGCCGGGACCCCCGTCAGGCTGGGCCTGGAGGGATGGACCTGAGGCCGCTGTGGTGGGGAGGGTGGAGACAAGACCCCTCGTCAGGGGCCTCTGGGCAGGGGGCCCTGGTGGCGGGGTCTGGGGGGCGCCGCCCCTCCTCTGGGCCTCCGTTTCTACCTCTGGGAAGGGGCAGGGGTGGCGGGAGCTCTCCCTCACCCCTGGCAGCCTGTGCAGACTGTGGGGCCCACGCGAGGCCCGCAGGTGCCGGGGCCAAGTGGGGGCAGGGCCCGAAGGCCTGGAGGACAGGGGACGGGCAGGGGGGAGGCCTGGTCTGGAGATCCGGCTTCCGAGGAGGTGGGCCTGAGGGGGGACAGCCGGGGGAGGGGAGGGAGGGGCAAGCGGCAGGAAGTCCCCTGTCTGGGGGAGTGGGGGGGGCGGGCCTGTGCCGGTGGCCCTCCTGCTGGGAGGCCGGACCACCCCGACAGCACCCCGCAGCAGCCCCTGGGGCCCAGCCCTGGGCCCCGCTCACGCTGCGGAGCTGGAGGAGGCAGGGGGACTGGCGTGGCCTTGCCCTCCCTCCCTGTCGCCGACGTGCTGGGTCCCTGTCCAGGAAGGTGGTGCTGCTTCCACAGCCTTTCCCAGAACCTGCCCCAGGAGCCCGGGACTCCCGCCTCGTCTGAGACTCTGAAACCCACTCAGTGGGCTGTGACCGGCATCTGAGAACCCAGAACAGGGAGTGTCTCAGGGCCGTACTCCTGCCACACGTCCGTCTCGCTCACACGCAGCCAGCCTGGAGCCGGGACGATTTCTCGTGTGGGGTCCCGGCTCCAGAAGCCTCTACGGCGCCCGGGCACCCGGGGTCCGCACCCCACTCTCTGCCCGACGTCCCACTCCAGGGCCCCCCCAGGCAGCAGGGAGGGCTGGCCGAGGCCACCACGGGGGACTTTCAGCTCATCGTGAAGGTCCGTCAGCGCAGAACCGAGGGCGCCTTTCCACGCGGGTGGGGAAGCTGACTGAGCTCAGCCTCAGGAAGGAAGTGATGCGTCAGAGATGCTACCCACCCCCAGCCTCCCCCTACTACCAGCCCCCCAGCCTCCCCCTGCAGGAAACTCAGAGCCTCTGGCTACCGAGCACTTACCGTGCGGCCGTGGGGCCCCAGCCACCAGGGCGGTGGCCGCAGAGTGTCCGCTGGAGGCGACAGGCCTGCGGATCTGAGCAGAAGACCCACTAGGGCCCCTGCCCTGGGCACAGACCACCGTGTCAGGGGCAGACCCAGCCAGGGGCGTGTGCTGACTCTGATGGCTTCTGGGGGCCCCGGGCCATCTGGGCTGGACCCTGGGGCAGGACTTCCTGACCCTTTACGGTGAGGGCCCCAGGAGCTGGGCAGGTCTCCCCAATCTCAGTGTGTACCCTCAACACCTTGCCGAGTCTGCATCCTCTCCCTGGGGCACGCTGAGGCTTGCGTGCAAGCCACACTCCCAGGTGCGTGCGATGGGACACCCAGCCCACGGCCGCCGGCGCTGCTGGCCAAGGTGCAAGGGGCCGGCCCTGGACGCAGCGCAGAAGGACCCGGATTCCGCACAATCTCGGCACATTCCCAGCAGCTTCTGAGGATCCGGGGCTGCGGGGGGGTCCTGATCAGAGCCCGCCCGGCAGGTCACCTGTGTTTCTGGGTGGGCTGCGGTTACGAGGGTGGGGCAGGCAAGGAGGGGGATCCCCGTCGATGGTTCCGGTGGGCTCTGGGGGTCGGGGTTGGTGGAGCCTGGCTGGCTTGTGGTCTGAGGGGCCTCAGGATCTGGGTATCACAGAACAGAGAAAACCAGAATTCTTTAAAAAAAAAAAAAAGGAGAGCATCATTAGTGATGTGTGGAGCCTTCGCACACGCTAAAAGATTCATAAACCTTTCATTGCTGGCAAGTGTGCCATTTTAAAATTCAAAAGAGATGAAATGGAATAATTTGGCAGAATATTTCTGTTTCTGGCTGAAATCTGTGCTCCTGCTTCCCTAATGGACTGTGATCTGGAGGTCCCCAGGGGACTGCAGCCAAGGAAATGAGCTCCCTTCACAGCCACCCAGCCCCAGGCACTAATGAACCTAATGGTTCTGGATATTTCTTCCCTTCTTGTGTGGGGAGGAGGCAGGGACACAGAGCTGACCCAGGAACCCTCCCTTCCATACCACTCCTGGAGAGCAGGGAGCCCCAGAGGGCCTGGTGCTCATGGGGGGAGGGGCGGCCACTCCCCCCTGGACCCCCCCAGCCAGAGGAACCAAGGTGGGGGGCTTGGTGGGAGTGTTCCCCGTGCCAGACACTGGGCACACGGGCCACTCAGGCAGGTGCCCTGTGATCCCACATGTGTGACACCAGTGCCCCATTCTGCTGGAGTGCCTGAGGCCCGCCCAGCTCGCGGTGACTCCAGAGTCCGGTCCCTAGATCGTGGGCCTTGCCGTGGGTGTCAGACCCCTGACCAAGTCCACACTAACTCTCGGGCTGTGTCCCAGAGCATGTCCGGGGGAGCGAGGGGACTGCACGGCGGGTGGAGGGTGAGGCCTTACGGTGGCCTTGATGACGACGGGGGCGGACGCCCAGGGCCGCGCGGAGGCCTGCTCTCAGCCGCTGGTCTGGGCCTGAAGGGCCAGTGCCTCCATCAAGGCTCTGACCACAGAGGACTCAAGGGGCCCTTCCAAGTGGGACCCCAGGGTGTAGGACTCGGGTAGGCGGGCCCTCTGCGGGAGGGTGGTGCCTGGGGTCCCGCGGCCGCGGTGCCCCAGGAAGAGGATGTGGGGCAGCAGCACAGGAGGGAGATCAGCGTCCTGGGCTTTCCCGGGGAGCCGTCCCGAGCCGCGGCCCTGCCGCCTGGCCCTCTGCCGCCAGGAGCGGCCGGGCGGGAGACGGCGGGCCCTGCTGCGGTGCGAGGGCAGCTCACAGGTCAGCGCCTCCTGCGGCCGGGGAGGGGGCGGGGCAGAGGGGGTCCCCTCAGCGTTGTGGGGGGCCCTCGGGACCTGAGCGCTGGCACACGGGCCACCGTGAGCTCCTCCCGCCTTCCTTTCGGCCCGGCAGCAGACAAGTCCCAGGCCAGTGGGGCTGGGAGAGGGGAGGGGATCTGGTTCGGTCCGTGGGCCACCTCACTGTGTGACCCTGCCTCCCACCGTCCCCTGCCCCCGGCCGCTGAGAGCTTTGGGTTTCCCACTCAGTCCAGTGCGTGGGGGTTTGGGTCTGGCCTGGAGGGCGACTCGGAGCTCCCGATGATCTCTACGATTTTCCTGGGGAGGGTGAGGCTGGGGCTCCTGGATGTGGGCCCGCGGTGGGTGGGGCCCCGCCGGCGCCCGCGCCCCCTCCCTGCCTGCCGTCCTCACCCCCTCTTCTCGCCCTCAGCGGGAGCATGAACAACAGCACCTGTGTCCCCGAAGAGCTCCTCTGGCCCCCCTCGGTCAGGACTGTCCTCGCCACCTACACGGGGCTGCTGCTGGGGCTCGGACTGCTGCTCAACGGCCTGGCACTCTGGGTGTTCTGCGGCCGCATGCGGCGGTGGACCGAGACCCGCGTCTACATGGTCAACCTGGCGGCCGCCGACTTCTGCCTGCTCTGCGCCCTGCCCTTCTTCCTGCGCTCCCTGGAGGAGAGGACCGCAGACACGCCCTTCTGCCTGCTCTCCCAGGGCGTCTACCTGGCCAACAGGTACATGAGCATCAGCCTGGTCACGGCCATCGCCGTGGACCGCTACGTGGCCGTGCGGCACCCGCTGCGTGCCCGGGCGCTCCGCTCCCCGCGGCAGGCTGCGGCCGTGTGCGCGGCGCTCTGGGCGCTGGTGGCCGGCTCGCTGGGGCTGCGCTGGGCCCTGGGGGTGCAGGAGGGCGGCTTCTGCTTCTCGAACGCGTCCCGGCAGAGCTCCAACACCATGCTCTTCTCCCTGCTGGGTTTCTTCCTGCCGCTGGCCGTGCTGGTCTTCTGCTCCCTGCGCGTGGTTGCCGCCCTGGGCCAGAGGCCGACCGCCAGCCCGGACCAGGCGGAGGCGACCCGGAGGGCCACCCGCATGGTCTGGGCGAACCTGGCCGTGTTCGTGGTCTGCTTCCTGCCCATTCACGTGGTGCTGACGGTGCTGGTGGCCACGAACCTGAACACCCCTGCCGTGTGCTCTGCCCTCGTCATCACGGGCAAGCTCTCCGATGCCAACTGCTGTCTGGACGCCCTCTGCTACTACTTCATGGCCAAGGAGTTCCAGGAGGCGTCTCCGCTGGCCTCGATGCCCACTGTCACGGCCCACAGGAACGAGAACTCCCTCTCTGTGACCCTCGCCCAGGACGAGTCGTGGGCACACGGGCCGGGTCCCAGGCTCTCCGGGAGGTCCTGCCTGCCGGGGCATCCCTGAAGTCGCTGTGGCCGCCGGGCACGGGTCCCGGGGGCCTGGCAAGGTGGAGAAGGTGCGAGCACGGACCTTGCGCCCCGACCCCTGTGATGGAAGAGGGTCGGGTCCAGGGCAGGAGGACTGAGGCCTGAGTGAGGCCAACCGCAGGTGCCCTCGGACCGGGCCAACACTGGGGTGCCCAGGGTCTGGCACCCCTGGGGTTCTGGGGCGGGTGCTTGCTCTGTGCTGTGAGGCCTCGGTGGGCAGCCTTCTGCTGTCCCCCAGGGCTGGGCCTGGCCTGTCGGGGCTGTGTGCGTGCCCCCCACACTCTCATGGTGGGAGTGCTGGGGTGTCTTCCTACATGGCTCTCAAGGGCTCTCCACCTGGGGGCTCTCCTTGGGCCCCCCCACCTGCTTCCCACCCCCCGCCCCACTCCCGGCCATCTGCGGCTCTGGGAAGGGCCACGCTAAAGGGCCACGGCCTGCTTTTCTCCCGCCGAGGAAGAGTCAGGGCCACACGGATGCACTAGGCTGGGGGCGGGCCGGGGGCAGCGCGGAAGGGGCCAAGGTCAGTCGAGGCGGCACACTCCGCTCGTGCTTCCTGCAGGGAGCTGGAGGACCCTGCCTGGGGGCTGCAGGGCCTGGATGTCGCCCCAGGCGGGGCCGGGGATGCGCAGGCTGGCGTGAGTTGGACCCACCTCTCCTTGGCCTCCCTCGCGGGCCCGGGCACCCCACTCAGGCTGGAACCACTGGAGCCTTCTAGGGGCCCCCTGTGGTGCCTGCCCGAGGTGGGCTTGGGTTCGAACCCCAGCCCGCGGGCATCCCTGGGCGCCAAAGTGCTTCCCGGTCCTGTTCTCTTGTCTGCGCGCTTGGAGCCCAAATGGCAGCCGTGTCCTGGCCTCGGGCCCCTGCGGCGGACGCAGGGCAGTCCCTCAGGTCCCTGGGTCAGGGGGCCCTGTGGGGAGCGGCCCGTGCTCAGGGAGGTCCACACTCAGGGGAACCTCTGCTCGGGGGTGGGGCACTCAGGGGGCCCGTGCCAGCTCCAATCCACGGCTGTCCTCTCCTGGGGCTCAGATGCCCCCCGTTGGGGACCCCGCCCTTCGTCACCTTGGGTAGGGAGTGCCGACCCTGCCCCCCGACAAGCACAGGGCCGGGCCGGGCTGCATTCTGTCCTGAGAAGGCGTAAAGATGGCCAGGCGTGTCCAGTGGAGCAGGGCCAAGGGGACCGTAGCCGTGAGGAAGCAGGCAGGTGTGAGCAAGGGCAAGGCTGCGGCGGACCCCCCGCAGGCAGAACCCCTCCCTCTCCGGCCCCCCTCCTGCACCCCCAGCCCCACGTCCCCAGACACAGGCACCGGCCCTGGGACTAGGAGCCCCAGCCTCGTCCCCGGCTCCCCTTGATCCCCCACACCCCCCACCCCATCCAGTGCTCCCCACCCTCGACCTTCCGCCCAGCACCCCCCACACCTGGCACCGTGCCCCTCATCACAACCCCGCCCTTCCGGGGGCGTGGCCAAGCGCACAGTTCCCAGGCCGTGACCTCTACCGCCCTGACCCTCCAGAGTTCTCCTTTCCAAGGGACCACGGGGTCCAGAGAAGGTTTCTCACTGTAGGGTGGGATGACCCCTGGGCTGAGCAGCAAGCCAGGGCCAGGTGTAGACGTCCAGGGCCGTCCTTCGGCCGACTTGGGGATCCAGGGAGAGAGGCAGAATAGGGCGTGGGACTCAGCTTCGCACCCTGCTCCCCGCTCGGTGTTGGGGGCCCGAGGAGGGGGCCGCGCAGGGGCCCATGGAGAGCAGCCACCAAGGAACAGGGCTTTAGACCGAAGGCTGGCGGGCCCAGTGACAGTGGCTTCCTGAGCCTTGTGTTAAGAACTCTGAACCTCGCTCTGGGCCCAGCGAGCAGTGCGACCTGCAGGGGTCGGGGCTGAGTCCTGCTCCCGGGTGTGCTCACCAGGGCTGTCCTCGTGGGGGTGGGCGGGGAGACTTCTGCGGGGTCTCCTGGTGGCTGGTGGCGGGGCTGGAGCTGCTGGGTGGCGGAGGCGGCCTACCATGCTCCGAGGACACCAGCCTCCTCAGGGGGGCCCCGCGGCTCCCCCTTGCTGGCCCCTGTCTATGGCTGGGGGAGGGGATGGGTGCGCCCTCCATCCCTCAGGCCTCTCCTGGCCCCAGCAAGTGTAGGCAGCTGGACTTTCACAAAATTCCCAACAGAACAAGAAAAGGAGCCGAGGCGAAAGCACAGATGTTAAGCACCCAAAGAACTGACTTCTGAATCCTAATCATGGCCCACACAGTCTGAGAGACCTCCAGGCTGGGCCAGACCATGTGGAAGAGCCTCGCCCTAATGCCCCCCACTCTGGCCCAGACGGCTTACGGGGCAGTCGGGCACACTGAGCAGGACTGGGCTCACCGTTAATTAGCAAGCAACAGGCATCTGAAAGCAGACTCACTTTGAGGCTGCATCAATAGGAGTATAGGGCCCAGAATGTGGGAGGACACCAGTTCATTCTCCCTCTGCTAGGCTTACACCTAGGGTATTTTATCTGGCTAGGGACACTGTTCTGTCCCACCTGTAGCCACTGGGAGAGGGTCTGGAGGGTACAGACTGGTGAGGGCCTAGCAGCAGCCAGAGGAAGTGTGAGCAGCAGGTGAAGGGCGGTGACTCCCAGGAGGCGGTGGCGTCTGTGGTCTCCGAGGAGCAGACAGGCCGGGGTGGCTGTGGAGAGCAGAGCCACGATGGGGGGGACCCAGAGAACTGCCCAGGACCGGGCCGCATCCGACCGGAGAGCTGGGCAAGACGCTGGCTGTATGCGTCCAGGAATCTCCACACAGAGGGAAGGTGCTCCCGGGGGGGGGGCGTGTCCCCTGGTTGCTAATAGTCTGTGTGTCGTCCGGCCGATGTCCGGTGTCTGTGGCTCTTTCCTCTAGGGCAGCTTGCTTCTCCATGAAGGCTCTCCTGTTCCTGCTGGGAGTTGGAGCCTGGCGGCAGCTGGCCTCAGGAGACGGTAGTCTGAGGGAGGAGGTCGGCCACCTGTGGGCAGAGCTGTGCTTGGCCTCCCGTTCTCGGGGCCCCACCCGCTGCCGTGCCCTGGAGAAACCTTTCCTGAGAACACGTGTCCGGCTTCTATGGGGCCAGGGTGTTTCAAGCAGAGACAGCGCTGCAGCAAGGGGGACCTGGGGGGCCTGGGGGAGTGGGTGTGGGCGTGGGGCGGCTGCCCAGCTTCCAGTGCCCCCCCGCAGATGCATGGCAGGGTTTGGGGCACCCCAGGGACCCCAGGGAGGAGGCAGTGGAATGCAGCGTCCAGC
Organism: Potos flavus; assembly: GCA_028534135.1. Classification (NCBI taxonomy): domain Eukaryota; kingdom Metazoa; phylum Chordata; class Mammalia; order Carnivora; family Procyonidae; genus Potos; species Potos flavus. Next base: position 171,923,421 of record CM052883.1, read on the forward strand.
CGACCAGAAGGTCAGTACTTCGGGAAACTACTGCCCACGTTCCGCAAGTGGCCATCCAGGTAGCGGTCCCCCAAGTCTGAGCACGTGAAACCCGCTGGGGGAAGCAGCCTCTCCATTCTGCGCAGGCGCGGGGGGAGCACTCAGGGAGCACTCCTTGGCAAGTACTGAGAAGGGTGTTAAAAAAAACCACACATTTTTCTGTGTCACCTATAGATTATGATTAGACACCAAAATCTACTGAAGTTCAAGGCCTCTCCTCAGGCCTGTAACAGCGCTGCAGACAGAAGCCGCCGGATCCCAGGGCTGCGGGCGCTGGGCTCCGAGGGGAGGGACGTTTACAGAGACACACACTAATAAGTTGAAAGACATTCCTTTGTAACACATGTTGCGCTGTGTTTGGAGGAGCGTCCCTACCTTTGGGGTGCTTCTCAGGGCCCCTTGTTCTGCCACACGTCACACCTTCTGGCACCACCGGTGGCCTCTGCGCAGGCCCGTCCTGCCCCTCTGGGCCAGGCCCAGGGACACCGGCAGGCTGAGCTGAGAGGCCTGGTGGCCCCCTCAGCGGGGGCAGAAGGGGCTATCCCCACAGCGCTGGGGCCGTCAGGATGTCCACCCGGCTGGGGGCTGAGGACGCAGACGTGGGTGCTCCTGAGAGCCTCAGGGGACTAGAGGGAGAATGGGAGACCCAGACCCCTGCTCCCTTCCCCCGGCCCTGCTCTCCCTCTCCCACCCACCCCTGCCACCTGCCCCCACCTCCTCAGAGCCGTCTGCCCGGCAGGGCAAGTCTGTGGGCCCCCCGGGGCACGCTTCCGCCCACACAGGCAGAATGAGAGTAGTGGGGCCTCCGGGCTGCGTCCCAGGCCGCACCTGTCACCTGCGGGGCCACCAGCTTCCGGCCGAGGGAGATGCACGTCGTGAGAGAGCAGCAGGACCCGGGACCGGCAGAGGGGTCAGTCCCGTTCTGTGAGGGCACCAATGCCCTGGCCTTCTGCCGCCTGGAGACCCAGGCCCACCTGCCCCGCCCCCCGGCCTCCCTGACCTCCGGCAGGGGCTCACCTCTCCTCACCCCCTCCACCAACACACTTGTTCCGTCAAGGGCGGCCAGTCGGTGGGCCCCCCGAGAGGCCATCTGTGCGGCCAAGGCTGACAGGGGCACCACTGCCCGTGGCACCACTCCAGCAGCTGTCCTGTCCGTGGCCCAAGTGTGGAGTTTCTTGTGGGGCCCAGAGTCCCCGGTCCCTCTGTCCTCTTGGGGCTGCCGGCTGGGGACGGGGAAGTCAGGCCTTGGCCGCATCTCCCCCTCCCCACACACAGAAATCGTGGGGCATCAAGTCTGCCCCACCTGGTCCACCAGTGCATGGGGAAGGGGCTCCTGAAAGGGGGCACTCCTGTGTCACCATTAGGGGTGGTGCATTGGAAGAGAACCCCGAGCAGGGGTGACTGCTGGAGGGCCTGATCCTCTACCTCCACGGGTCCAGGCACACTCAGGGCAGCGGGGCAGTCCCGGCTCGGGGAGGCGGCCACCCGCTCTGAGCCCACGGGTGCGGCCCAGCCACCCTCCCCGGCCAGCGCCACCCTTCACCCAGGGAGCCCAGGTCCCACTCTGGGGAGGTGCGTGTGGTGGTCCAGAGACGTGGGGCTCCTTGGGGCTCTGGCTGCCGAGAAACACGCGGGAGACACATGGGCTCAGCCCCTCCTCCGGCACCTCCGTTAGGGCCCCTCACCCTGAGGAGCAGCCCCCTGGAGTCTGGCTTGCAGGGCCGATCCCTTCCAGACCCAGGCCCTCCAGCCTGGAGGCAGCATTGGGGCACCGCAGGCTGGAGGGACAGGGACCTTGCCAGAGTCACTGAACACCTTGGGCGGCGCTCTCCAGCTCCAAGCACAAGGAGCTCCGGGGCTGACGGGTCCCCCAACAACGTACACAGGACCTGCCATGCTGCGGATACTGGTCTAGAAACCCCGAGCCTCACAGGCTCCCACGCAGGGGCAGGGAGGGGACAGACCGAGAAGTGGGCCAGGCTAGACCACAGAGGGCCTGGCAGGGGAGATGCAGGGCTTAGTGGGTGTTCTGAAGGGGGGGCGGGGGGGAGGGGGATTGCGTCAGAGGAGTGAGGCCTGTGGCTGTGCTGCAGGTGGGGGACTGGACGGCAGGGCCAGGACGTCAACGGGGGACCTGGGGGGCAGTGGTGGGGGCTGGGACTGTGATGGGTTCCGGCCCCAGGATGGAGTGTCCAGGCCATCACGGGAGTGCGGCACCGCGGTGACGGCCGGCCATGGGAGGCCTCGGTGCAGCGCTGTACAGGAGCGGGGCTAAGGAGGACGAGCGGGGGCTTCCAGGAATTAGGGTGACCCTGTGCAGGCGCGGAGGGGTGTGACGGCCGGGAGGAAGCAGGGGGCAGGCAAAGGCAGGGGACCCGGGCAGCGAGGAGGCAGATGGGACCGTGTGCCCTCGGGGAAGTGCTCTCTGGAGAAGAAGGGGGCGGAACTGACCAAGGGGCCTGCTGTGTCCCGTCTCTTCTCAGGGACATGCCCCCACCCCCACGTCCGGCCGCCGAGTCTTGCGCCTCCTTCACTAGAGCTCCTTGGCGCCACTGCACAAGCCTGCACCTGCACCTGCACGGCCGCAGGGGCGGGGCCAAACCGCCAGGGCCCGCCTCGCCCCGCCCCCGCAGCGCCACGACCCCGCCCACAACCCCGCCCCCGCCACGCCACGCCCCTCCGCGCCCAGCCCGCCATCCCCTCCCTCCTTCCACGCTGGTGGGTTGGCCAGGGTCGCAACGTGACACGTCCCCCTTAACGGTCGCGCGTTCTGTGGGGCTGGGGTCCGCGGTCCAACCCCTTGGTCTTCCTGGAAAAGAGCAGGGAGCGGCCCTTAGCACTGAGGGCCGGGGGCGAAGACTCGAGTGCTGCCTTCCCAGGTGCGGGAGACCCCTCGCCCCGACTTGCCTTTCCCCTCTCGGCTGCGCCGGCCGCGATGGAGGTCTTGGGTAATCTGTGCAGGGACGACCCCAGTCCGCAGGGACGCCAGAGGGCAAACGGCCGCGCAGGCTGGGGGCGGGGTTGTGGGGGCTGCCGTCCCGCCCTGCCGCCCCCGACCCTCCCGGGGTCCCCGCGCTCCGGCATGGGCGTCGTCTCCTCGGGCGGCGGTGACGGAAGACCGCAGACAGCCCTCTGTCACTGTTGGGGCGCCGGAGCTCAGAGCTCGGGGTGCGTCGGGGTCGGGGCTCCCGCCGGAGCGGACGGCCTGCCTCTCACGCGCTCCGCACACCGAGAGGCCGACTGGCTCCGTGGGGGCTGCGCCCTGCTGACCGCCTCACCTCCCATCGCGACTGGAATTAGGGTTCCCACACGGGAACTGGGGAGGGGCACGTTCGGACCACGGCGAGGAGTAAGTGCGAGGGGGCTGCGCGCGCTCCCAGACCAGGCGCCCTCGGGTGGGGACGTGCCCACCCGTGCGCTTTCCCAACTGAGACCGAGGGCCCCGGTCCTCTGCCCGGTCACACCCAGCACCCGCCCAGGAGCGCCCGTCCAGCAAACGACGGGTTTGTCGGAAGCCAGTGCAGGACAAGAACGTTCCAGAAGACTACGGGCGAGCCCGAGAGCCCAGCAGAGCGACGCCGCTGGAAGCGGAGGCGGGAGGCTCTTATAAACCCGGGGGCCGCCGGGAGCGGCATGCGTGGCGGCTTCTCATTGGCTGGGACGTGCCAGTCTCTCATTGGCTGGGCTGTTGCCGGGGCAGGAGGAACTCCTCCTTCCTGCGAGGATGCTAAGGCAGTGTCCGCCCCCCTGCAAGGTCCCTCTCTTCCTCCGCTGAGAGAAAACCCCTCCACAGCGCTGGTTTACGAGGGACGCCATTTTAGATGTCTTTAAAGCCAGCATGACTGCAGATAACCTTGGTTTAAACCAGAAAACCTGGCTTGTGCCCCACCAACCATACTTGGTACACCTGCTTTGTAAATGAGTGGCCCGAAGGAAAACTATCTCGTCCTTAACATAGGGATCAATGTTGCTACTCCCTGCATTCCTTGACCTTAAAACTCATGATTCCTGCCTGTATGTTAAGCTATAACCTTTTTGAACTTTTACAAGAATGTACCTCTGACCTATTGATTTGTGGCTGTTTATGTAAAAAGGTATATAAACCTTGTAAAAAACTGTTCATTCTCAGGAACGCTTTCTTCCCTGTGAAGATCGTGTTTCCCGGGCAGCTGTCCTAATCTGGGCTTCAATAAAGCTATTTCCTTCTTATATTAGTGTTCTTTCTGGTCAATTTGCATTGTCACCTGTTGGGTCTGCAGTTGGCAACCGGTGCTGGGCACGAGCGCTCCCCCTGCTGGCCGCCCGACACACGCTAACCGAGGGGGTTCCTCCTTTCCACACCCCTCTCTCCTCTCCTCCAATTTTTACTCCCTAACTGCCCCCTTCTCAGCCCCCCGCAGCCTCTGGAAGCCTGCGTGCCGCTGTCCTGTGGGCCTCTGCCCAGGAGCCCCATGAGCCCGTGCAGGATGGCCCTTGGTCCTGCGGTCAGGAAAGTGGTGCTTGTGCGGGGCTGCAGGAGTGCAAATTCTGGGGGCGTGGTCACCAGCCTGTTTCCTCTGCCTCAGTGGTCTCGCTTGTAGCCTGAGGACCCTCAGCTCCAAGGTCACCCCTAACATTAGTGAAGCCCAGGACATCGATGTAGGAAAGACATTAGAGTTCGACGCCCACAGCCCGGAAAGAATTCTTGAGATGTCCTCGGTGCCAAAGATGGTTTTATCAAAGCGCGGGGACGGGATCCGTGGGTGGGAAGCGCTGCATCGGGGGCGTGGGGAGTGACCCATTATATACCGTCAAGTCGGGAGGGGGTTGGGGGGAGCGTAAGCCCCCCAGGTATTTCGGGGACAAGGTTTCCAGGAAGGTCATTTATTACTGTTTGGTAAAAACTCAGTCAGGAGACCCTCCGGATGTAATCGGTGGGTCATGTGCTTGGGGGTGACGGCCAACGTGAATCTCGGGGGGTTAGTGTTAAAGGAAGTTTCCAAAGGCATTTCTCTACGTTAAAGTAGCCTCCCAGGACCCTGGGGGTCGGCCTAAGATTGCCGGTTGCCCTCAGCAAGGTGTCCTCAACAAGGCAGCCGAGCTCCCAGAGGAAGGTCACTGCCTGGTTCAAGGACGATGGGCTGTAGGTGGTGAGGAAATTAATTAATTAATTACTTTATTTATTTATTTATTTTTTAAAGATTTTATTTATTTGACATAGAGGCGGCGAGAGAGGGAACGTCTGTGGGACCAGGCCAGGAGTCCTGGGTGGCTCCCGAGCCAGGGACAATGGGGGGCCTTCGCGGGCCCTCCTTTAGCCACCCGCGGGATTTCGAGGAATCCTCCCACAGCTAACGCGAGCAGAGGACAGGGCGGGCCCCCCCTGCCCGCGGCCTCCCTTTGGGTGACTCTGTGCAGCAGCCTCTGCGCTTGCTGGGGGGGGGGGGCACTGCAGGTTCCGGTCCCTCCGTCTGCGACAGAGACTGAGGTCCGTCCGAGAGGCTGGCCAGCCGGGCACCATCTCTCTGCCAAAATGCCGGCGCGGCTCTGCCTCAGACTTGGGGGAGTGTGGCGGGGCCTGGAGGGCCCTGGGACAGCGCTGCCGTGGGCTGGGCGCGCCGCTGGGAGGGGGACGCGTGGCCACCGGCAATCCGCAGCGGGGGGTCCGTGGATGAAACAGCCGCCTGTGTGGAGGCTGCAGCCAAAGGCCAGGAAGATGGTTTACTGATGCGAACACCGGACCTGAGAGCAGGGAAGGGGGTCGTGGTCCGGGGAGAATCCTGGTGGCCTTCACAATTTGCCTGAGGCAGGCCTGGCTGAGGAGGGGCGGGTTTGACCTGTGACCTCTGTTCAGGGCGGCCTGGGGCACTTCCCCTGGTCGAGGTGGGGCTGTGTCCCCGCAGGAGGCTCGGGCAGGTGGGCTGGAGGACAGCGAGCCCACCCGTGCCCTCGGGGTCGCGGGGGAGCTCGGGTCCCCCTTGGACACCCCCAGGGCCCCATCTCCCCCACAGGAACCCCCGAAGTGGGCTCTGGGGCACCGGGTCCCGTCAGAGTGGGGCGGGGGGAGAGGGGACCCCGGAAACAAGGGTGGGGACGGGCCGCCCGTGGAGGACAAGCTTCACCGGGAGCTGGACCCCGGGGCGAAGGGGGGAGGCGGCCGGTCCGCGGG
>CM052883.1:171930107-171945648 GCA_028534135.1 Potos flavus
TGCGGTCCCCCTCGGCCGCCGCCTCTCGCCTGGGTGTCCGCGCGGGGGCAGGGGCTCCGACGGCCCCGGGGAGAGCGGCGGGGTCTCACCTGCGTAGGCCATGACGGCGACCAGCAGGGCCGTGAGGGGCACCCTGTGCGCAGGCCGGCTGCTCCGGAGGCGGAGGAGGCTCAGGTGGAAGAAGAAGGCACAGGCCCCCTCGAGCAGCGTGCCGTGGGGCACGGACGTGCGCGGGGCGGGGCTGCAGTGCGCGTGCAGGAGGCTCTGGAGCACGTGCAGCTCGCTGAGCTCCCAGGCCCAGTAGCGCCGGGTCAGCGCACAGGCCGCCTGCACGCCCAGCCCCTGGGCCGCCAGTGCCAGCAGCGTGCCGGGCACGGAGGCCTCGGCCAGGAGCAGCTCCTGCAGGGACACGGTGGGGCTGGCCGCCGCCCCGTCGCAGGTCGCCCCGTGCGCCAGCAGGAGCAGGAAGAGCAGCGTCAGCAGCAGGTCGGGGCCGAAGCCCCCCGCCCAGGGGCCTAGCTCCGCCAACACCCGCATCTCCAGGCAGCAGGCCCCCAGCTGGGCGGCGCCCACCGCCTCCCAGGCGAAGCTGGCGTAGGCGCCCGCCGGGAGCAGGGCCTTGGACAGCCTCCTGGCCGCCTGGCAGAGCGCGAAGGTGGCGAAGAAGAAGGAGAGGGACACGTTCAGACTGGCCATCGGCCTGGGGCTCCCCGAGGAGCAGGGCCGAGCGGGACACCTGCGCTGACGCGTCAGGGCCCGGCCCCAGCCCCAAGGACGGGGCAGCTGTGGGAGAGGCCACCTGGGCGGGCAGCCCTGCGAACGCCACACCTGCGCCCTCGCCTCCCGCCGCACCTGCTGCCGGCCCGGGGGCCGAGCCGGGAACTTCCGCCGCGGACGCCCCACGGCCAGGCGTCCTCCCTGGGGCACGAGCCACTCCGGGCCCTCTGCCACCCCCCGTCCCCGCCAGCTGCAGGGGCTGGACACGGGCCAGAGCTTCAAAGCCACCACTGGGCTCCGTGACTCAGCCCCTGGGGCTCTCGGATCCTGGGGTGCAGCCTGGCAGCTCCCCGCACCCGTCTCCCGCCCCCCCCAGGTGACGATCCCGGGCTCTGCCCGTGCCTTGGGCAGCTGCCTGCTGGGCTGGGCCTTCCCGCTCGAGGGACGGAGGGAGCCGTGGGCGCTCCGGCCGGGCGGCTGGGGACGGCTCCGGGAGCCGAACCTGCAGAAAGGGCCCCACCACAGCCACACATTCATTTTTCTGACGAGCAGTGTAGACAAATACAAATGCATCTCTAAGAAAGCCTGGCTGGCGAGAAGCTCCGGGGTCTCCTTGCCCACGCACAAACGTGGTGACCTTGGAAGAGAAGGCCCGGTCCCTGGGTAAGCAGTGACTCCTTGTGCAAGGCCCTCCTGGGGACACCCTGCGGGCCCTGGCTCTGGAGTGCAGAGACACCGGCAGAGCCTGTCCTGCACGCTGGGCGGGCTTCAGGGACACAAGCCTGGGGGGCGTGGTCTCAGGGGCTTGAGGTCTCTGGCACACCACAGCGACCCCAGTAGGCCATCGAGCCCCTCGGGGAAAAGTGGACATCAAGCAGCTGCACTGGGTCCCCGAGGGCGGCCAAGCCCTGGCCGAGGGGTCATTCTGGGCCCGGGGAAATGGCTGAGGACAGCGCAGAGGCCACTCTGGGAAGGGGGCTGGGGGTGGAGGGGAGCTTGCAAGGGGAAGGGGCTGCCAGGGTGGGGAGGGGCCTTGTGCCCTGAGCCCATCCCCCAGGACTGGGGGGGAGGGGAGAGGGAAAGAGGCTGGGAGGGGCGTGGCACTGCCAGGGGAGGGGAGGGAGGGGAGAAGAGAGAAGGGGAGGGAGCCGCTGGTGAAGGCCCAGGTTGAGGCCCTGGACGCAGCAGGGTGGGCCACACGGGGCCAGCCCGCGGCGCGGCGGGTGGGGAGATCAGCAGGGGGAGGCGGGCGCCTCGTCCCCTCCCCCGTGTCCCAGCTCCCGAGGCCTGCAGTTGGCCGGGCAGAGCCATGGACGTGGGCTCTGAGCACGGTGGCCGGGCTCTCTGCACGGCAAAGACCCCACTGTCTAGACACCGCCAGGGGGTACAGGGGACATCTCTGCCCCTCCTCCCCTCACCCGTGCCTCCAGAAGGACCCCCACGGCCGGCAGCAGCCCCTGACTTCCGCCCCGCACCCCTTCCTCCTCCTGCTGTCCTCCCTGCCCCTCGGGAGAAGGTGGGACCACCCATCAAAATCCCCTGCCTCTCCTTCCAAGGAGTCCGGCTGAGCGCGGCTGCTGGAGAAGTGGCAGAGTACGACGTCACCAAGGGGAGGGGGCTCCCCGAGAGCGCCTGATGCCTGCAGGGGCCCGACAGCTGGGGGACTGCGGCAAAAGTCCCGGCCATGCCCCACGGTCCCATCACCTGCAGCCTGCAGGATGGCCCAGCAGGCCCCTGTGATCCGCGCGCGGTCCCCCAGCTCTGGACCCCGGGCGCTGGGAGCAGGCCGGGCAGGTTCACAAGGAGGCCTAAGGGGGGCGCCACCTTTTCCGGGAGAACCATCTTTCGCTTCCCTGATGGTCCCTTGCTTTGTACTGTTCCGGCCCCAAGGCTCTCCCTGCCAGGACCCCTTTGTGCAGCTGGGGAGACTGAGGTCTAGGAGGGAGGGTGCGGAGCATGACCTCGAGGTCCAGAACGTTCCCAGAGGTGGGGAAGGCGTCTGGGCCCTGGGGGACAAGGGGGAGGTTAACCCCACCAGGAAACCCACCTGCTGCTTCCCCTGGAAGGCAGACAACCACCCAGTCTCCGGCGCTGGGGGGGGGTATAGGGTGGGGAGTGTGGGGGGCAGGGGATCCGTCCTGTCCTCCTCCGCGACCTCGGTCCTCTCAGAGGTACAGGCAAGCCGTGGAGACCTGGGGTCCGGGAGCGGAGAGGCGGGGGCTCCCTCAGGGAGCCCCCAGACACCCCCTGCCCCCCACCAGTGGGGCCCAGCCCGGTGAGAACACAGGGACCGAGGTTTCAGACGGGACGACCATGTCCCTGAGAACACGTGGGCCTCCTGGCTGGAGCGCGGGGCTTCCTCACGCTGGACGATCGAGGGCCACTGATTTTGTATTTTCACGGACTTTGTAACTTTCAGCGAAAACTTCAATAAAGCGAAGCGCACGGGCCTTAGGAGCGCCCGCCCCTCGGATGTCGGTTGTCACTGTGTTCTCGGGGACGGTCACGCCACGGGCCCACTGCGGAGTCTGGCGGCCGTGCGGGGCTGTGGGGGCAGCGCTCGTCCCTTCCAACTGCCACGTGGAGCTCTGTTTTGTGGACGGACCGTAGCTCGTTCATCCACTTTCCCGGTGACCAACTTCAGGGGACCGCGGAGCGAGCTGTCGCGAGCACTCAGGCACGAGTCTTCACAGACAGACGCCCGAGCGCTGGGGCCGAGGGCAGGGGATCGCTTAGCTCCCCGAGGGGGCGGTGGCCCGGGAGCCGCGGGGGGATGCACGGCGTCTTCAACGGTCGGGGCGGCAAAGCCCGGAGCACAGCGGCTCTTCCGCCCACTGCTCATTTCTCCCCGCGGCGCCGCCTGCATCGCCCCCTCGGCGATGACGCGGTCCGGGACCGCTCCTCGGAACTTTATCGGGCTGTGTGCCGTTTTCTGATTGAGGTCTAATGATTCTTTTTTTTTTTTTTTTAAAGATTTTATTTATTTATTTGACAGAGAGAGACAGTGAGAGGGAATACAAGTAGCGGGAGTGGGAGAAGCGGGCTTCCCATAGAGCAGGGAGCCCAATTCGGGGGCTCGATCCCAGGACCCCGGGATCATGACCTGAGCCGAAGGCAGATGCCTAATGACTGAGCCACCCAGGCGCCCCAAGGTCTAATGATTCTTCACGTATTCCCTATATACTCGGGATAAATTCCCTTGTCCTGTAATTTCACACGTGTTTTCATCCAATTCCATTTTCTTTTTTAAATTTTTTTCAAAATTTTATTTATTTATTTGATGGAGAGAGTGAGAGAACATAAGCAGGGGGAACAGAGGGAGAGGGAGAAGCAGGCTCCCCGCGGAGCAGAGAGCCTGATGCGGGGCTCGATCCCAGGACCCTGGATCATGACCTGAGCCGAAGGCAGAGGCTCCACCAGCTGAGCCCCTAGGCCCCTCCCAATTCCATTTTCTTAATGATATTTTTTGATAAGTACTTCTAGAAGTTTTACAGTCTTGTGTCTCACATTTAGGTCTAAAGTCTATTTTGACTTAAATTCTTAACTTTGGGGAAAGTGTAAGATGGTTTTGTCTGTTTTTTGCCCTCGGGCGTCCCATGGCTCTGGCCCCCTTGTTGAAAAGAGGTCCTCTCTGCATCGAGCTGCCGCGGCTCCTTCGTCACCACGGGCCTGACTCTCCGCCCGGAGCTGTTCTGTTCCGTCGATCAGTCTCCTCTTTCGCCAAAACCACGCTGTCCTGATTTTTGGGAGCTTATAGCAAGGCTGGAAGTCGGGTAGTGGGAGTCGTGCTACGTTGTTCGGTACGGGGCCGGCTATTCTGGATCTTTTCCCTCTTCCTACCAATGTTAGGATCAGTTTGCCAGTATCTGCGTCGTTGGCGGGGATTTTGATTGGGAACGCACTGAGTCTATGGATCCGACTGGGAAAAGCTCACTTCTTAGCCATCCTGAGACTTCAAGCCCAGGAACACGGAATGCTCCCCATTTATTTGGGTCTTTGATTCCTTGTGTCAGAAATTCATACTTTCCTACGTACGGATCCTGTACGCTTCTGTTTGAGCTTTACCGCCTATGTGCTCGAGTGCACGCGCGCGCTCTCTCTCTGTCGGTGCTCCTGTAATTGCTGTTTTGTTTTGTTTTGTTTTTTTAATTTCAAATTCCGGTTGTTCATTGTTGGTTTATAGGAAAGCGAGTGACTTCTGTGTATTATGTCTGAGTCCTGTGATCTTGCTATGATCTCTGGTTAGTTCCAGGAGTTTTTTGGTCAATTCTTTGGGATTTTCTTCAGACGATCTTGTCATGTGCAAACAAAGAGAGTTATCTCTCTTCCTCCCCAATCTGTGTGCCCTTCTTGTCTCCTCTCATTGCACCCCGAATTTCTAGGACGGTGTCGAGTAGGACGGTGAGAGGACCCCTCGTGCTGCTCAGTCGAAGGTGGAACCTCCAGTTTGTCACCAGTAAGTATGACGTCAGCTGTACGATTTTCGCAGATGTTCTTTGCCGAGTTGAGGAAGCTCCCCTCTCCTCCTAGGCTGGCCCCCGTCGCTCACGACTTTGTCACAGAGAACGCTCTGGGCATGTTCTACAATGACTACTCTTCTGTTCCTCCTGACACGGACGTGAGGGGATTTTTCTCCACTCTCTGCGGTGAGAACTGGGTGGGCTCCTTCTGGTGAAAGCCACGGGAGTGCGAGGGTCCCCGTAAGCCTGAGCCCCAGGACTTCCTCGCCCCCAGCTGGTCCGCACCGGGTCTCTAGCAACGCGGACCAGCGCTGCCATCCCCGCGTCCCCACGCAGCTCCGGCCCCAGCGGCTTCTGCGCCCACAAGCGGATCTCAGCGGGGACCGTCTGCGCTCCTTGCTCCAGATTCTGGGGGATGTTTGGCCCGGTGACCTCAGTTCTCTGATGGGTGTGAGAAAACTTGCTTCTGGTTTTATTCACCTTTTTTCTTGTTAGGACTAAGCATGGTGGCTGCTAAGATCTTTACAGTCTGAGTTGACCACCTGATGTTTTCAACATTTAGAAAAATCAGAATCTGTAAGGGGCCTCTTGGATGTCTCTTCATCGGATTCCCTTCACTCTCTTATCTTACAGCTTATTTGTTGAAGAACTGAGGTCATTTTCACATGAACTTTCCACGTTCTGGATGTTTTCTTTGATGCTCAAAGACGAATCCCTGTCTTTGCCAATAATTTATTTAACACGGGTCCAGCGTGGGAATTATAACTTAGCGTGATAATAGTTCCCAAGCCAACAGCACACAGAATAATGTCTCCTAATAAGCCAATAAATAACGTTCTCCAGACGACGGTGGATCGATCGCACGATTGTTCCCGGCAGAGGGGAGAGGACAGAACGAAAGTCCAAATGATTGAACCCAGCCCGCGAGTGGGTTCTCGGAAGACGAGGCTCAGCCAGCGAGATCGGACGTCCAGCCGCAGGCACAAGCCCGGGGCCCCTGTCGCCGAGCACACTGTAGGGAATGGAGGCCCCGGGTTGGCGGGAAGAGGCTCCGTCTCCGGCGTTTTCACCACTGCCTCCAGTCGCCTCGCCACGCGGCGCTGTGCCCCAGGTCTCGGGAGAGCACTGTAGATCCGGGAAGGACGGCCTCGCCCGGACAAATGCTCCGGCACGACCTCACGAGCTCTCGATATTTGCAGTTTAAACGCCCACCCGTGTAGCCCCCCTTCCCCGTGCGCCCACCCGCATCTGCGACTGTGTATGGACCACAGATGTGGAAAACGGCATTGTGACACTGCCTCCCCAACGCGAACACCTTCACCTGAGATGAGCACGACCTCGCCGGAGTCGCAAACAAGGGGCCCCGGAATGCTCACAACGCCCCCACCGGATCTTGGTGCCTGCAGCCCCCTGGTGTCCTCGGCTCACCCAGAAGCCGGACGGACTTCAGCTCCTTTCCTTTCAGCGACCCTGTAGCGCGTGACGCGGTAGACGTTGTCCAGATACCTCAGATTTCCAGTCAGCAGTTCTTCATGGAACATTTCTCCATCGAAACACCGCTGTCGTCTCTCCCGACGGAGGCACGATGTTTGGTCCATCTCCAGTTGGTGTCGCTGAGGACCGACGTGCACAGAAGTCCGTTCTCTTAGTATTCGTGGTCTTTCTGTCCAGCTTCTTTGTGCCCTTACTTTTCATTTCTTCTTTTGATTGATCAGCTATGTTTTTATTGCCCCATCGGTCTTTTCTACGACCTTATTGGCTAAAGGCTTAGTTAGCAGTGGATATTAAATTTCGTCAAATGCTTGTTGTGCACCCACAGAATAATTTTCTGTTTGTTTAATATGGTGAATCACCGGATTCGTTTTTGAACCAACCTTGCCTTCCCAGGAGAAACCCCACTTGGTCAGGACGGTATTATCCTTTTTCCACGTCGTCGGAGTCCGTTTGGTAAAAGATTTTTGAAAATACTTGTTTTCTATGTGGATGCAGGATAACGGTCTGTAGTTTCATCTCCTTGGAATCTCTTTGCCTGGTTCGGGTGTGGGGTGATGCTGACCCCACGGAAAGCTTGGGGCTGCCCAGCGTGTCCGAGGGCGCGGGAGCACCATGGACAGGTGTGGCCAGGTGCTGAGGGAAGCCGGTGGGAGCTCCCATGATAAACGCCACTGTGTCCCTCACACCCCTTGGGCTGCCGGCACCCCCCTGCCTCCCCACCGCAGGGAGCGGGTGCTGTCGCTGCACGATGCTGGACATCGGGCCCCAAGCGGCCATTTCCGGCCACATCCAACCAACTTCACACACAAATAAAGCCACCGCGGAGGCCCGCAGGTCTGGTGTTGCATAAGGAGCCACATTTATTTCTTAACTGGACAGAATCTTAAGTGCACACACACAGTACAGGAGCCTAGAGCTTAACACTTGGGTTTAGGACGTCAGGGGACGAGTCGTTACGTCGGGCGGTGGTTACAGCGCGGGGGCCGGGGGGCCACACAACCACATTTGTACAAGCTACAGGGGAGCTCAGGGGACGGCGAGCGGCAGGAAGCTCAGGCCCGCGGGAAGCTTTGGCCTCTGCCGGTCCCGGGGATAAGAGGAGGGCGCCTTCTGGGGTCCCGTGTGGGAGGGAGCTGACAGAGGACCAGCAGCGCGGGCCCCTCACACCTGGACCGGCAGCATTCAGGAACTTTCCCCAAGAGTTTGCCACGGCTGCCCCTCAGGTGCGGAGCAGGGGCCGGGACTGGCGGGGAGGGCCCTCGCTGCAGCCAGCCGGGGTGTGGGAGCGTGTGCGTGCATGTGCGTGTGCGATGGGTGACTGGAACACGGGCACCGAGGGAGTGACTCGGGACGAACTCAGGAGCCGCTCAGCTCAGCCCTGGGGACTGGCCGGGACACACCGGAGCCCTTCCTGGGCTCACCCTCCCCTGGAGGAGACCGAGAGCTTCTCTTGGGGATGATGGCTGTCCCTCAAACCGAAATGAGTGGCATCAAGCGGTAAAACAAAAAACCTCCGCGAGACACGGCTCTCTGGATCTTTCTTCCCTCCCCACTTAGTGGGAAATCGTCAGGTCTGACCTTCCTCTCTGCACCCCACAATGGGCAGACCCTCAGGGGCCCCCAGATCCGCCTCCCGGGTCACAGAGGTGAAGCCCACATCCCAGTTTGCTAAATGCTCGGCCGCCTATGTGACACGTGGGTAACTCCTGGCAAGGGCAGACGTGACGAGACCAGCTTTCCTGACTCCCGATTTCTCTCCCCAGCAACTCCGAGGGTCTGGCTGTGACAACGGGGCTGGGGCTCCCAGGCGACTGCCAAAATTCAACAGTCCTCGGAGCGCCTCCATGGCCGTGGAGGCTCCCAAATTGAGGGTGGTTCCCAGAAGCCCTCGCGCGGGCCCCTTCCTTCAGCCCGCCCCACGAGGCAGGTGCTCTGTAGGTTGGCTGGCCTCAGACACCTGCGTCCTGGGTGCGGGCGCCTCGGACCCTCCGGGGCCACGGCTGCAGGCTGGCTGGCCTGAGTGGGCTGTGGCCGGGGCCCCGCACCTCGGGGCTCCCTGCGGGCACGCGGGGCTCCTGGGAACCGGCTCACCCTGGCACGGCTCCCGCCCTCCCTGCTCCTCCCCCCGCCCTCCAGGCCCTCGTAAAAGCCAGAAGTGCTGCTCTGGACGGCGCCGCGCCCCTGCTCTCTGCGTCTCGGTCTAGGAACGTCTGCTTTCTGGATGATCTCGGTCTGGGATGGGAGCCCTCATCCGGGGCCTCCAAGGAAGGCTCCGGAGCCCTGCGCCTTGCACTGCGGTTTCCCAGGATGCGTGTCTTAGTGGGGGAGCTACTCCACCGGGAGTGCCCTCCAAGCACTGGGGGTGAGGGGAGCGGTGAGCGAAAGGGGCCACTGACGCGCTGCCTGGGGCTGGGGGCGCAGCGAGCACGCTCGTCGTCTCTGCTTTGGGCCGGGCTGGGGCGGCTGGTGGGCCAGACCCCGCTGCCAGAGGCCGCTCGGGTCGGGGAGCCCAGCAGCCTAGCCCACGTCCGAGGCGGCGCTAAAGGGGCCTGAAGCCTGAATAACTTTCCCCAGGGAGTGCCTCCGACCGGAGCCTTGTCACCCGGGGTGGGAGCCGAGCCCGCACGTCACCGGAGGAGCGCGGCTGCCCTCTCCCGGCCTCAGAGCACAGAATGGGGACAGGGTCCATGCGCCACGTGGGTGCTGGTCGGGGACGCCCGGGCTGAGTGGGGGCGGTTGTTTGGAACCACTGACCAGGTGTGACAAGGTAATCCAAACTGGGTGAAAAGGTGTGGTGTTTGTGAGCGGCGCCCCGCAGGGCCCGCCAAGGCAGCAAACAGCGTGGACCGGCCGGCCGCGAACTCGGGCCCGGAACCCCTCCAACTCTGAGTGAACCCTGCTCTCGGTGGGCCATGGCGCGGACGGGGCTTTTGTGGTTTGGTTGCTGTTTTCCCTTGAATTGGGAGGAGACCACATGGGCCTTTGGGCGTGGGAACAGGTCTCCGACGGGTTCCTGGCCTGGTGTGACTTCTGACCAGACTCCCGGCCTGGGGCGGACCCTGGCCTCGTGCGGGCGGCCCTCGGGCGGGGCGTCTGCGCAGAGGACGAAGCGGATCTTGTAAGGAGAGCTCCCAACGGCCTGAGGACAGCCCCCTCGGGTGCGGGACAGGAGCGCCTCCCTGCGGACAGTGGCCCGCTGGCTGCCCTCGCCTGATCCCGGGACTCTCACAAACTCTTCTCTTGGGGCAAAGGGGGAAGTCACATGCTTTCTGCCCAGGAATGACCTTGAGCTCACCCCATTTCTCCCAGCAGCTGGAGAAGCGGCACCCCAAGCCCCTTGCCGCCCGGACCATCGTGCACCCTGGCGGCCTGGACACAGGACACCGGCTGCGGTCCCGGCCGGGAGGGGCCCACAGCCCAGGGGCCTGTCTGCCGGGTCCCCCCACCCCCGCTCCACGCGCTCCCAGGGAGAAGCTGCCTCTCCGAGGCTGCTGTCCCGGTGAGACGCGGGTGCTGCCTCCTGCCAGAAGACGGCACGCCCCCCTCCACGCAGCTCAGACTGCAGGCGTCAGGTCCCCTGACAGCCCCCACCCCCGGGATGAGGGCCTGCCCCCCGTGCGGCTGGGGAGAAGCCCCCACTTGGGCCCGGCCCGACGTGCCCCGTGGTGCCAACCAGGAGGTGCCCGGGCCGTGCGGACACCCCTTTGCCGTGGCCTTCCCTACGAGCCCTGGGGGATGTGAGTGGGAGCAAGCGGGGGACAGGGTCCGTCTGGGTCCCACAGGTCCACGTGAAGGCATTAGAAATAAATACTTATAAATAGAACACAGTCTGATAGTTAATTTCTGAGTGGACTGTTCTAATGTCACTAACTAATGTATATTAATTATAAGTCTGTCTATGCTTAAAAAAATATTAGAACGGCAGCGACGCCCCTATGGCTTGTGCCCTCTGGCCTTTCCAGCACCTCCCAGCTCTTCCCACCCAGGGCACGCTTGGAAAGAACAAAGAACAAACGCGGCCTCTGCTGGGAGCAGGACAGGTCGTGTGGCGCAGGTCCCCGGGCCAGAGGTGGCGCTCGCGGGGCCCGGTGCGGTCCCCGAGAGGGGACTCGCTGGCTGGCTGGTGGGGGCAGGCTGGGCACGGTGACATGACGGGTGGTGACGAGGGCTGGGGGCGGGCCGGCCTGCTGGCTGTCCGCGAGGGCTCCAGCTCACACCCTCATCTGGGCAGACCGCCTCCTGGAGAGCTTGGACCTGCGGGGGGGTTGGAGACACGCCGTCGTCGGGATGCCGGCCTCCATGCGGCGGACGCCCCCTCCGCTTCCCTCCTCACCCGGAGACCGGCTCCGGTCCCTGGGACTCGGTCCCTGAGACTCACGGGGGCCGCCTGCCCGCCTTCCGGAAGGCCCGGGGGTCAGAGGCGCGGGGGCCCCTGAGCCTGTGTGCCGTGTCTGCAACCACACGAGGCCGGCCCCCTGTGCCAGCAGCGACACCCAAACGAGCATTAAAGTCCTCAAAGCGCGCTCCCAGGCTCAGGGAGCCGGCCGGGCGCTGCCGAGGGAGCCCGTACCGTATGGAGCCGGCCAGGAGCGGGTTGAAGGCGTACAGCCAGTCGTGCACGTCCGTGTCGCTGTTGGCCCGCAGCAGGATACCGCGGTGCTCCGTGCACACGGCAAACGTGTTGGGCGTCTGCGAAGGCGGGCGGCCGTGAGAAGGCGCGAGGCCTCCCCCCATCCCGGGCAGCACGCGGGGTCGCGCTTCCCTGGGGCCCGGCTGGGGCAGCTCAGGGGCGAGCATGCGGGAGAGAAGACTCCGGGAGAGAGCTGGGGAGGCTGCCCCGCCCTCCGCGGCCCACATGGCCCATTCGGACACAGACAGGGGTGGCCCCCTCGCAGAAGGCTCTGCGGTCAGGACACCCTGTGTCTCCTGACACCCCAGGGCGACCTTGCCGCTGCTCTGCACTCCCCTCCCCAGGACGCGCCTACCCGCCACGGGCTGACGTTCCTTCCCCTCGACCCTGGCCCAGCTGCTGGGCCTGGCCTCTTCTGCTAAAGCTCGAGCCCTTGGTGGGGCACGTGTGAGTGGCAGGCCCCCAGCCCCCACCACAGGGAATCAAAGATCAGCCAGCGGGCACCTCGACCTCCAGCGGAAGGAGTTGGGGCCCCTGGCACACACGTCCAGGGCCACTGCTGGCTCGGAGAGGAGTGAGGCAAAGCCAGGGGACAGAAGACCAGACTCCCAGGCCCACTACATGGCCGGCCCCGTGAGGCTGGGTGGCCCCAGGAGAAGGGGACTGGGTACTGGCTCTCCTGAGTGGGAGTGGGCCAATGCCTGCCCCTTGACCCCACAGGACCAGGGCCCATCACGGCCGGTCGTCACAGGACGAGGACCCCTACGGGTGGGCAGAGAGGGACCCCCGACATGAGAGGCAGAGGGACGCTGTGCGAGACAGAACGCGAGGGCCATGGTCTGGCAGTGAGCAGCGAGCAGAAACAGGGCCCGCAGGGGACTGGGCCCAGCCCCCCGTCCCTGAGCCCTGCTGGCGGCTTGAGGGCCTCGGCCCGCCCCGGACCCCCCCCCCCCCCCGCCCCGGAGCCCCATCCCGTTCCCCGGGCCGCACCTTGAGCATGGCCTGCTGGTCCTCGCTGTACTCCACCTGGGCGGTGGAGAGGTTGAGCACGAACCTCTCCACGGCGTCCTTGTCGCTGTTGTACAGGTAGGCGTAGGGACGCCGCACCACCACGAAGCGCTTGGCCCAGCCCGCCGTGTGCGGCTCCAAGAAGTGCAGGTAGCCCTTCTTAGAGACGATGGGGCTGCGGGGCAGGGACGGCTGCTGGCTGGCACGCTCCTGGCCATGGGGGGGCTCCACGCGGCTCCACGCGGGCCCCCCCCCACCACCAGGCCCCTGGCAGTACCGGCCACCGGGAAGGTCAGAAAGGGGCCCCCGAGAACAGCCAGGACCGAGGTGCTAGGAGGAACCTGGCGGAACCCCAACCCGGAAGGTCGGAGACCAGAACCACCAGTTCTGGGCCTCAGTTTCCCCAGCTGTACAACGGAGAAGCTGAAACAAAGCCGACGCTGCCCTGAGCAGTCATTCCCTGTCACGTGACCGTGACCCGTAGACCGTGGCCTTCTTGGGGCTGCACAGAGGCCGGACTGGTAACGCACAGATGCCTGGAAACCGTGGCTCTGCAGGGGTGCCCGTCGGGTCCCCCGCCCCTGCCCCGGGCCTGGCCCAGCCTCCTCCCCGCGCCGTCTGCTCTTTCTCTGCCCCGGCCCAAGGTCAGGGGTGGCCAGCCCGTCTCCCTCGTACGGAGCTGTGGGGACAGAGGAAGCGCCCCCGTTTGGGGCAGGGCCCCCACACACCTGACCCGGATCTCCTGGATGTCGGGAACCAGCAGGCGCTGGGGCTCCTTGTCCGCCTCCGTTGGCCGAGCCGGGGAGGGAAGCTTCTTCGAATCTGCCTCCGGCACAGGCTCGGGTTCGGGGCTGGCTGGCCGGGAGCAGGGCTGAGGGGTCCTGGGAAAGCCAAGCCAAGCCTCTGTGTTCTTGCGAGGAGACGCCTCTCCGGGCAGAGCCGTCATCTCAGCCCGGGCTTCCTCCCACCGCCTGCGTCACCCCCTTGGGCCGCCGTGGGCACCTCTCAGGGTCCGTCCGCCCGGCCGCACCCACACCTGGGGCTGGGGGGCCGGGCCACCGATTCCGGGGCTGTGCCGGGGTGCCTGGGAGGGTCCCCGCCCCTGTCCCGCGGCACCTTCTGCTCCCCACCCTTGTGAAAGCGGCTCCTCTCCCCAGGTGGCCCGCAGAGCTGTGCCGTCACGTGTTCAGGGGCCCTCCGCACCGGGGCCTGCCGGGCCCACAGAGCCTGACCCACGGCCAGAGAGGCCCAGAGGGCTTGGGGCACTGTTTGTTTAGGAACAAAACTCGGACACCTCGAGGGATTTAAAATGTAAGGGCTCGGACATGGGCGGTGCTGGCACGGCTGGGGGGCTGGGCAGGCGTCAGGCCGCCCCCGGTTCAAGGCGCGGGCCACGGGCCTCACCTTCTGTCCTACTGAATATTGTGTGAGCCCGTCCCCCTGAAAAGGGTTTTTGTTTTTGTGCTGGTTGATCCATTCCCGACTTTAGTCCCCACAACACCGGAAATCAGGGCTTCAGCCAAAGACGTCTGCCGGAGAGTCAGACGATCGAGAGCGGCTGGGGGCCGTGCCGGCCAAGGCGCAGGGCGGACCCCTCCCCCCGGCCCTGCCCAGCTGTGTGCGGCCCTCCCGGGTCACTGGTGTCCCCCCTGCCCCGCGCTCTGCACCGGAGCCGTGGCCACACTGTCCTCGGCGGGTTCGCGGCGCTGCCGACTTCTCGGGGGGCCCGCACTCACCTCAGCTCCGCGGCGCCATACCGCCCTTCGACCAGAGAGGGGCAGGTGGAGGAGGGGGTGAGCGTGGCCGCCCCCAGAGGGGACATGGATGGGTCCCGAAGCAGGGTGACAGACATCTCAGAGAGCTGTGGAGGAGAGCGAGCCTTTCGCGGGGCAGACGGGGTGTGGACCCCGCAGCGGCTGATTCCTCTACCTCGGCTCACGTCTTATCTCCACTTAGGGCGCCCCCGCCCCGACGGCGGGCCAGACCCACTTCCCAGCCTCCCTCGAACCTCTCCCAGCCCCACACGGCCCTGGCCTGCCCCTCCCTGGGCTGCAGGCTCTGTCCGGCCTCAGGAGGGACTGGTGACGGCCGGGCTCCAAAGAGCGAGCAGGGACCACAGCGGGGTCGGAGGGTCTCTGCCAACGTGCAGCCTCGGAGCCCCGACCGCAGCACGAGCGGCCCAGCAGCCGCGGTGAGAGGCCCTTCCAGGCAGAGGGGGAGGCTAGCGCGAAGGAGGAAGCCCGGACGCGGCGGGCCGTAGGCCAAGGGCGAAGACTGGGGATGGGCCGGAGGCTGCGAGGGGGCTGTGCACGGCGGGCCCTGCGCCACGGTGGGCGGGGGCGGCACGAGAGCGGCCCTCTGGGAGGGGAAGGACAGCTCTGGGGCCGGGGCCCGAGCACCCAGGACGGAGACAGCCGAGGGCCAGGCTGGAGGCAGCAGGGAGGGTGCTGGGTGGGCCTGGCCCCAAAGACCCCCGCGCTCCAGGGACCCCACACACACCAGGCCCTTGGCTACGAGGTGCTCCGCTGGGCTGTGAGAGTACGTTTCTAAGAAGCCCTTATTTCCTTCTCTGGACGGCGGTGCAAACTTTTCTTGCTGACCCACCTTGCTCTCGCTGGCGCTGACGCAGACGTGGCCGTGGCTGTACTCTCTGTTGAACGTGTGCGTGAGGAGACGTAAACACTGTAATGAGAGCGCACGTCCGGTCGGGGGTTCCCAGACCTGGCTCGACCACAGGCGCAGCCCCTGGACGTGGAGGACAGGCCAAGGACCCAGGCACAGCGGCTCCAGCCTCCAAGGTGATGGGGTCAGCCAGGGAGGCCTCTGGGAGCAGGCCCCAGACCCAGGGCAAAGATGGGGGGATGGCACTGCCCAGACTAAGAGGTCTTCCCAGTGGCCCATCTCCAGAGCCAGCTCTGGAAAGAGGGGGTGAGCTCCCCGTCAGCACAGGTATTCAAGGAAGCAGAGCACTGCTTGGGCGGGGGAAGCTGTAAAAGGCTGCCAAATTCCAACGTGGGTGGAGTGAGGGGCAGGCAAGGAGCCTCTATGGACCCCTTGTCCCAGCTCCTGCCCTGATAGGACAAGGCTCAGTCCCCAGAGCCCTGCAGGGGCCAGGGTCAGGCCAGTGCTGCTTGAGCTACCTTGACGGCCAGCTCCCGCTGCCTCTCGTTGGGAGCCTCCAGAGGGGACGGCCGGCCCTCGGTGGAGAGCGGGGAGGAGGGGCTGGACGAGC
>CM052883.1:171953095-171963441 GCA_028534135.1 Potos flavus
ATAGGGGGTGAGTGGATGAGGGAATAAGGGGGTGAGGGGACGAAGGGGTGAGGGTAAGTGGTTAGGGGTGAAGGGATAGGGGGGTGAGGAATGAGGGGATAAGGGGTAAGGGGATGAGGGGATAAGGGGGAGGGGGTGAGGGGATAAGGGGGTGAAGGGACGAGGGGGTGAGGGTAAGTGGTTAGGAGTGAGAGGATAAGGCGGTCAGGAATGAGGGGATAAGGGGGTGAGGGGATGAGGGGGTGAGGAATGAGGAGATGAAGGGGTGAGGGCATGATGGGGTGAGGGTAAGTGGGCAGGGGTGGTGGTGAAGGACTGACAGGTGAGGGGATGAGAGGGAGAACGACCACGGACCCACGTTTACACAGTTGTGTGAAAGCCGCCCAACTATGAGCTTCTCACCTATCATCTCATTTCTGTCACAGCAACTTCAAGCAGGGGCTAAATTATCCCCTTTCTGAGGGGGGAAGGAAAACAAGGTTCCAGAAGCTTCTGCCATCTGTCCACACTCACACAGCCAGCCAAGGGCACTGCCAGCCAGGGGCACAGCCAGGCTGTCCCCGTCCCCACCCTAGTCCGCACATCGGGAGCGAGTGCCACATGCCGCAGTCTGCTCGTTCCCAGGACCGCCCCCACGGTGGCTCCTGCCCCACAGGCTGGGCCCCGTGAAAGAGGCAGGGGCTCTGACCCCCACTGCCCCTCTGTGCCCTGGGCCTCCTCTTTCAGGCCAAGCCCACTGAGGCCAATGAGCCCGCATCTGGAACTGGGGGTCTGGGCTCCCTGCTCAGGCGCAGGGGTGAGGGCCTCACGACGTTGGGGGGCTGAGAAGGAAAATTGGTGCCCGTTCCTTCCCTGGTACCTCCTCCTGGCCGTGCAGTATTGTCCCCACTTTACCCAGGAGCTTCCTGGAGGCATGAGTTGCCGGTGTGGGGTCAGGGGGTCAAGGACCAGTGAGCACCCCTCTATCCTACTGAGCTGGCTGCGGAAATGCAAACTTGAACAAAACATCCACACGCCCCTAAGCAATCACACTGAGGGGCCTGGAGGCTTCCACTCATCAAGGAACCAGCCCTTGACGTGGGTCCTGTCCGGCGGATGCGTCCGAGCAAGGGGCTCCTGGCCCAGAGCCTTCCGAGAGCAGGACGACGGCCTCGGCCGGCCCAGGTCCCTGCCAGGCCCCCTCCCTGCCCAGGGCCCGCACGGCTATGCCCCCTGTTCGGAAGCAGCCACCGCCACCCGTGTTCCCTTGACAGGGACCCCAGGGAGGGCGAGCAGCAGCCTCTGGAAACACGTGTCCACCACACAGGTACACGCACGTGCGTGCCTTCGGGGTCACGCCAGCGGGAGCCGCAGCCCGGGGGCCCCGGGCCCGTTCACGGTGACCCTAACGGCCATGACTCACACAGGCCCGTCGTGCTCCCCACCCCGCCCTGGGGCTCCTCCCACAGAAGGCAGCCCGGCCCGCTCCAGGCAGCTTAAAGGCTCACACATTTGCTGGAAGCCTTCTGAACGCTCCCTTCATCCTTCAAAACAGCTGACCTGCGGGACCAGCCCAACAGCGCTCTGACCACCATCCCCAGGACATGACCTCGACCCTCTGCTCAGAACAGACTTGAGTCTCATGGACGGTCTTGATTAGGGGCTTTGAAGCTGTCCACGCCCGGGGCCCCACTGATCCTTGCACCCAGTGGGCATGCGCAGGGACCCCACTCAAGTCGGGGAGGCAGTCCCCTGCCCAGGAGCCCCTGTCTCTGGGGGGTTCGGACCTGGGACTCCCCCAGTGAGTCCAGAGACCTACTGGGCCCTTCACAACTTTACTGCCCACCTTCTTCCATCCAGGGTGTGTGGCGGCCAAGGCCAAGAGTGCAGCCGGAGCCCCGGCCTGGCCAGGCGAGGGGCTGACACTCAGGGTTGGAAGGTGCGGAGCGGGGAGGGCCCTGGCGGGGCTGGTTCTCGTCTGCCCTCTCGTCCTGGGCCCACCACGGCCCCTCTCTCCCTCTTTTCTCTTTCACCCTACAGGGAGGGGGGTGGTGTCGGCCAGCCTGCATGCAGGGGGCACCTGCTCCGGCTCCGGCAGGGGTGGGGTCCGCGTGGGGCGGGCAAGGCTCAGGGGCAGGAGCAGGAGGCCAGCCAGTCTACGGAGGGGTAGGAAACTACCAAAGCAGCCAAAATCAAGAGGACGGGCAGAAGGGACTCAGCCAGGAGGGAGGGGTAGGGTGGGGAGAGAAAGCAACAAAGAAAATCAAAAAAGTTTCCCAAGGAAATAAAACTAAAGAAGATGGAGAAACAGGAGGGAAAGGGAAAGGGGAGCGAGTGTAGAAGAAATCCAAAAAGCTGAAATTAAACGTCAGGGCTGTGGGACTGGGGAAGGAGAGAGGCCAAAATAAAACCAAGGGCACAAATGATACCTAGGCATGTCCGAATCAAGAAACTGCCTGCAAAACACAAACAATTACAGGTTAGTGAGGGTGGCGGGGCAGGGCTGCGGGGTGGCGGGGCAGGGCTGCGGGGCGGCGGGGCGGCGGGGCGGCGGGACAGCGGCAGCGAGGGGAGGGGCAGCGCGGAGAGAAGCTGTCCTCGGCGACAGGCCCACGGAGCTGGGGAGGCCGCAAAGCGCGGGGCTGTGGAGCGGGAGAGGCCGAGGCCGTGGCCAAGCGTGCGGACAGCTCGCGCCCCTCAGCCCAAGTCTCAGGGGTCGCTGAGCCTCAGCGTCTCCGGGGGGAGAAGGGCCCACCCAAGCGGCCTGTTACAGGGCTCCGAGGACATCAGCCAGGGTCCGGGAAGAGGAAGGTCCTGGGGAGGGGGAGCCTCCGAATGGCACCTGCCTGGGGCCACCAGGTGGGGAGGGTCCCCAAGACTTTCCTGGGGCAAGGCTGGGGGGTCAGAGCGGCCCTGGGGCCGTGCCAGCACGAGCAGGAGCCAAGCCTGAGGCCAAAGCAGCTCTGGGCAAGGTCTGTGGTCCTGCCCCACGGATGGGCCTTCCTCTACCTTTGGCCCAGGGTAGCCCTGACCTCAGACGCAGGGCCGGCTGGCCAGCCTCACTTCCCACGGCCCCCAGGAAGCAGAACCAAAGCCCCGTCAGTGACGGGGCCTCAGGCCTTTAGGGACAGGGGTGGACCTGCTTGGCCAAAGCCCTGCTGAGCCGAGGTCCAGCCGGGAGCCGGAGCCCCCTAAGCTCCCGGGACTCAGCCCAGAGCCGAGGCCCCCGAGGGCCTTTCCAGCAGCCGGGCTGGCGGGACAGAGGGAAGCCTCAGAGACACGGCCCTCCATGTAGGGGGACCGCATGGGGCAGAAGGTTCAGAAGGAAAATACCCACCCTCACCATCTTGGCTTTTACCCCCCACTCCCTTTCTGCCCCAAGAATCTCGAAGTTACTGGGGCAAAGCAAGGGTCTGAGGCAGAGGGAATGCTGAGCTCACTCAGCAGGCAGAGCCCTCCCAGGGCCACCCTCCGCTCTGGCGTCCCAGCTCCCACATCCATGCAGGCAGCCCCCATGGGGGTGCATTCTCGTGGCCAGAGGGGCCCCCGAGCTGGCTCAGCCCACGGTGCCCCCCAGCTTCCCACTCTGCCACGTGGGCCCCCAGCCTGCTCCTCATAGCGACACTGCCCGGCATTCTGCTCCTCCCTCCCCGGACACGAGTGCAGGGGACTCTCCTCTGGAAGGTTTCTGGGCACAGCTGCCCCTCTCGGGGTCTCTGACTCCTAGGCCCCCCAGTTGCCTGCATGGGGGGACGCTTCCCTTACAGCCCCCTCCCCAGGGTGTCCACGACAAACCCAGGCTTTGCCGGGGCCCAGGAGTCAGGATGGGACCTGACGCCCCAGGACCTTTACCCTCATGGGTCCTAGTGTTCCTGGCAAGTGCGGGGTCCCCCGGTCCCCTCCGAGCACACCCAGCCCTCAAAGACGTTTTTTCCTGCACGCACTACCCCAGGAGCCCGTGAAGACAGCCAGAGCGCGAGCTCCCAGGGCCAGCTCCCGGCGTCTGCCTGCGGGCCAGGTCTGCCCGTGGGAGAGCCTCCGGGATGCTGGAACCCTCTCGTCATTTCCCCAAGCCCCTGGAGAGCAGCATCTCAGACACAGCCAAGCCCACGTCCCCACCAAGAGGGCAGCTCTCAGCAGCTGCGAGCTGCCCACCCCCGGTCAGTCCCTTGATGCCACCCCTCACACCCCCCGGCCAAGCCCAGCAAAGCTGGTGTTTTGGGGCTGAACGAGGGCATCCCCGGGGCGCTGGCACACCCCACCCGCTGCCCCAGGTGCGGGGGGAGCTGGGGCTGCCCCAGGTGCCGGGTCTTGGCCTTCACCGCAAGCTGGGAAAGGAGCAGCCCGGTGACAAGGAGCAGGTGCCAAGCAGGGCCCAGAGGCCGAACCGCTGACCTGTGTATCCCGGAATGGCCACCCAGACCCCCAGCCTGAGGCCCAGACCACCCGCAGCAGCGTGGCCAGGGACATCCGGGCCTGCTTGTCTGCCCGGCACCCCTGGTGCCCCCCACACCTCCCCGAAACTCCTGAGGACAGAACCCAGCTCAGCCATCCTCTACCCCCACTGCCCCTCCGCCAGGTGACCAAATGAACAGGCTGGACGAATGTGTGAGCCAGTGATGGGACAACGTGCAGACACACACACCAAGGGACCAAGGGACTCGGAGGCCGACCTCCCCTCCTGGCGCCCGCTCCGCAGGTGTCAGAAAGTTCTGCGGCTGTGCACGCCCTAGACCTCAGAGCCAGGTCAGCTACGGGTGCGGCGGGCTGAGGACACAGCCCGGGTCCTGACCTGGACCCTGTGTCCGGGGAGCCGGGAACAGAACCCACTGCCGCCCCGAGGGCACTCACCGGTCGTCCCGGGCCGGGTGGATGTAACTGGAGGACAGGATGTTGAGAGACAAGATGTTGGGGTCGATCAGGGACTCATCGGCTTCCGGTGTGTTTCGGATCCGACCTACAGGGAAGGCCACCGTGCAGTCACCTCCCAGGAGGACAGGCGGGGTGCTGGGTCCCTGCCTGGGCTGGAGCTCTGCAACCGTGAGGCCACATCGGGGAACCGAGGCCCCACGGGCCCACAGGAGCACCAGACGGCAAGGCCGTGGCAGCGTCTCTGCCAGTCCCGGGTGCCGGCACTCAGCGCGCCACCCCGCCCTCCATCCTCCCGCAGTCTGTTTCCAGTTTCTCAGCCACAAATAACTCTCTCAATGTCCGTCTTTCTTGCGCCCAACTGATAGGTTCTAACCGGCCAGCCCGGAACGCACAGGCCCTTATTGGGAAAGGAAATCCTGGCAAGATAAGGAGAAACGTTCCCTCTCCTCTTTACACTAGAAGAAAGGGAAAGGAAGGAGGGAAGGAGGGAAGGAGGGACGGAGGGACCACCTGGGCTGTAAATCTCTCCGCAGGGCACACTGCCCGCCGAGCCCCCTAAGACGCCCCCCCGTGTGGCGGTCCTGTCCAGGGAAGGCGCCACGAGGCTGAGAGTCAGGAATCCCGCTGGCGGCCTTGTGTGTCGTTTCTTGCCCCGGTAGCATTACATATGAGAACACCCCACATCTTCGAGGAAGAAACGGGCACTGAATTTTCTCCAGTGAGCCGTCCAGGAAGCACTGGCCTTCCGTCCCCTGTATGCAGGGGTGAGGCAGAGCCCAGCCAGGAGTCTGTGGCCCTGGATGCTGGAGTTGCCTGGAATCTTCTTGCAACATTGGGGCTCTGGGAGGAGGCAGGTGTGGCCTCCCCCAAAAGTGCTCCCACAGTGTGTCCCCCACGGCAGAGGTGGAGTGCCCCGCAGCTCGGCTGGAGCCAGAAAGCTCGCCCGGTGCCAGCCCCCCTGCCCCGGCCCCTGGGGCGCGTGCGTCAGCAGCATGTGGCCAGGCACTCCGCCGGCAAGAGTGATCCCCGGGAGCCCATCGGGCAGAGAAGTCCCCTCGCGGGTCTGTTCACAGCAGCCTCTCCCCACTTCCTCTCGGCAGCACCCCTCCGCCCGCACACGGGACGAGCCCTCCTGTGTGCACGGGGCCCCGGGCGCTGGCGGGGTACGGGCCGCATCTCCTTCTTTAGGTCGATTCCTTAAACTTGCCCCAAACATCTCAGATGAGGATCTGCTAGCTCGCTCCAGCCTCTTAGGGTTTGTGGGAAAACGGTTACCAAATGTGTAGAAGGAAAGCATTTATCCTGGGTCCCCAGAGCTCACGGCCCACAGTCCTGCACTTCGGAGCCCAGCACGTGGCTTCTGCTGGTGGCATCCCTGCGCCTGCGCCCTCAGGGCCCCCCCGTGAGACCCAGGGACAGCACCCTCCAGCGGCGGCTGTCCTGGCCACAGAAAGGCCCGGGGAGGGCCTTCCAGAGGGACCCATCCGCTCCAGGGCAGGGGAGGGATGGACAGCTATCCGAGCCCTTGAAGGGAAGCTGGAAAACGAACCCTTCACAGCTTGGCAAAAGAAACATGTCTAGCAGACCAAAGAGTTCCGAGTGTGATGTCATTGAAGGAAAATGTCTGAGATCCGTGGTGACCCCTGTGAGTTGAACTGTGTCCTCCCCCCGTGTGTCTCCCTCCACAAAGGATGCGTTGTGCTAACCCCCGAGACCTCCGAATATGATTTTATCTGGAGCCAGGGTCTTGGCGCATGTAATAACTGAGAGGAGGTCACGCTGGAGGAGGTGGGCCCCGATCCGGGTCCTCCCAAGAAGAGGCCACCTGATGGGTCCCCAAGCCGAGGAGCGCCAGGCAGTCCCCACAAGCCACTGGCAGTGGGAAGAGGCAAGGAAGGGTGCTCCCCTACAGGTTTCGGAGGGCTCATGCCCTCAGCCTCATGCCTGCGGGTCCGGGGGAGGGCCCAGCTGTGCCGTTCGCACGGGCAGGGCTGCCAGCAAGCGACTCAACAAAAACTGGGCATCATCACCGTGGCCCGAGCTTTCCTCTCCAGGGAGGGACTGAGGCACAGAGAGGTTCGGCGACTTGGCCAAAGTCACACAGCACCAGGGGCAGAGCTCTGGTTAGAGCTCAGGCGTCCGGCCTGGACAGGGGGTCCACGGTCTTCCCGCCGATCCAGCCCCGGCCCCTAAGGCAGCCCAGCCCCAGGTCACTCACCCACGACCAGCTCTCGAACTTCCTTCCAGCGGATGTGGCTGCCTGTCTCGTGCAGCAGGGTCACGGTAATCCGTCTCTGGATGCCCTGCCAGCGCCAGAGGAGAGGACATGCTCAGACGGCCTGGGGCCCCCAGAGCGGGGAGCACAAGCGGGCAGGGGCAGGGAGCACCTCGCACCTGGTGGAGCAGGAAGGTCCCCATGCATGGCATCCCGCCGCGGTGGTCCACCACTGCAGGAATGTAACTGCAAGAGAGAGATGCGTGAGGCAAGCCCTCCCCCCACCCCCTGCACCGCCCCACACACCCCTGCGCCCTGAGGAGCTGAAGGGCGGGAACAGGAACAGCAGCCCCCGCCTCTGGCCGAGAGGAGGCAGTTCAGCCCACGGAAGCCAGAGTCGGTCGGGCAAGGAGAGCCGTGCGCACCCCCCCTCCCCCCGCCCCTGAGCCCCCCGGGCCCCTGGGCAGCCTGGCCATGGCCGGCGCGGGCACTCACTCGCCATTGGCCTCCAGCTCGCAGATCTCAAAGTAGACCAGCAGGTCGTACTTGCAGTGACAGGGCCCGGGGCAGGGGCGCGCCAGTGTGCTGAGCTTGGTGGCAGGCACTGGGGGGGCGACAGGAGAGAGGCACCCACGGGTGGGAAATCCCGCCTGCCACGTCCAGGCAAGGGCAGGGACGCGTCAGGGCAGCACGAGCCCCTCGCTCCCCCAGGGGCGGACGCAGGAGCCCCGGGTACCTGGCTTGGACAGCGGCATGACCCTTGGGAAGTGGCGGCGTGAGGGCCTCAGGGGGCTGTGGAGAGAGAGGCGCCGGGGTGAGGCGGCTGTGGGCGGGTCTCGGGGACCCCGAGCTGGAGCCAAGGGCAGGGGCGGGCAGGAGGAGCTCATGGCGCTGCCTGCTCCAGGCCCCGTCTGCCTCCCTGCCTCCCCGGGCCCAGGAGAGGCCCCAGGCTCAGGCCCTCACCAGCCTGGACGGGGGAGGAGACCCCTGGGGACCCCAGACCCTGCTGGGACGGCCCCATGAGCCCGTGAGCACTGCGCGAGGTCAGACTCTGGGTCTCCGTCCAGGGGCGTCTGGGACAGAGCCTTCTGCGGCACCCCAAGGACAGATGAGCCTCATGGGGCCAGACGCCTGGGAACCAGCACCCCTCACAGCCTTTCTCTTTCTCCAACACCCTGGACGCCCTGAGTAGCTCTGGGTCCCGCAGGACAGCGGGGAGGGCGATGGGGGTGGCAAGAGGCTCCTGCCGCCGCCCCAGAAGCCTGTGTGCAGTTCTCCCTGCGCCAAGTGGGGGTGGGAACCACGGAGGGGACACCCGGCCCATCCGAAGAGCCGCTGGGAGGTCACAGGGGACGAGGGAGATGGAAGGATGTTCCCTCCCGCCGTCTGGGGCCCAAGGACTCCAGGAGACCGGCAGAGCTGGGCCCCCAGGGTGGCGTTCTCTGCAGGCGACAGCAGCCGTCTCCCTCGTGTGCCGCCCTGGCCACCCCCCGCCCCGGCCCCTGCTTCCCTGGCCCTAAGACAAGCCACAGCCGCCGGGATCAAGGTCCAGACAGTGGTCCTCTTTAAGAAACTCGCTGCTCAGTCCTGGGGGGACGTCTCTCACTTGTCCTGGGTCCTGCTGACCTTGGGTGACCGGCCACCCCGTCAACAGGGAAGGTGGGCATCGGGAGGCCTGCCTGGGGCAGGGCGGCTTCGCTGGCAGGGAGGGGAGAGGGCCCGCGCCCTGGAGGGCAGCAGGGGGCTGGATGAGAAGCTCTGGGAAGGGCCCTCCGAGCCCGCCCCGACCTGGGGGTGCTGACCTGAGCACGTCCTTGCAGAGGGGCGGGAACGGGTGCTGCTGGTAGTGGCCGAAGACCTCGAACACGATGGGCTGGCTTTTGATGTACTCAATGAAGGACCTGGTCACCTCCACCGCGATCTGGGGATGAGGAGCGTAGGCAGGAGAGTGAGGCCATGCCGCAGGGGAAGGGGAAGGAGGGTCTCAGAGGTGCCAGCTTGGCCTCCCCGGGGAGCCGGATTGGAGACCCTGGCTGGGCCCGACCTCTGCCCACGAAGGGGTGATGTTCCTTCCTCGTGCTTCCAGCCCCGAGAGTGCCCTTTCGGAACACCGCGCTCGAGAGGGACAAAAGGCAGGGGGCACCTCTGTGGCCTGCTGTGACCCTTCCTGGGCTCTCACGGACTCATTGAGGGTTATGGGTTGAATTGTGTTCCCCCCTCACCCCCCATTCCTAAGCTGCAGTTCTAAAGCCCAGGATCCATATTCAGAGATAGGGTTTTGCAGAGGCAATCCCAAGTTAGAACGAGGGCCTCGGGAGGCCCTGAGCCAACGTGACTGTGTCGTCATGGAAAGGGGATATCAGGACAAAGACGCACACAGAGGCGTGACCATGGGACGACAGAAGAGGGCGTCTGCCCACCCAGCAAAGGCTTGGCACGGAGTCTCCCTCACGGTCTCCACGGAACGACCCTACCCATGCTCTGATCTCAGGCTTCCGGCCCCCAGCGCGGAGGGGCCGTGGCTTTGTTAAGGCCGTCCCGTGCGTGGGCTTTGTTCGGGGTGCCCAGGAAATGAACCCACCACGCGCGCACAACCTCGCACCTGACCTTGCTTCCCTGGCTGAGAACCCGAGGCTCAGGACGGGCTGGGCTGGGGGGCCCTTCCGGGTGTGGGCCCCGGAACCGCTCGGCCACATACCCACAAGCCGTACTGGCCACAGTCAGCTTCCCACTCCTCCGCAGGCGCGCCGGCCGGGGAGCCCCGTTCTCCGGCCTCACAGAGCGATTCCCCTCGGAAGCCCCTGCTCTCCTGACAGCCTGGATGGGGACGCGCCCCGCCCGGGGATTCCCTGACCTCTCTGGACCGTGCCCGGGCACGCCAGGACCCTCTGTGTGCCCTGCCTCTCTGCTTCGTCCCCAACACCCAACACCGGCCAGCGCCACGCCAGGCACCCCAGCCCCAGGCGTAAGCCCACTGAGGCCCCCACTGCCCAGCAACAGCACACGCCCCCGCCTGGCACCCGAGGCTCTGTGCCCTCGCACCCGCGCCCTGCCCGGCTCACAGCTGGGGCTCGGGACGCACAGTGACTGCCGCCGGGCTCTGCTTTGGGGCGGCCATGATGGGGGGAGAGGGGGCCCTCAGGACGTACGTTTTGGACATGGTAGAAGCCGAGTGGGGGGCCCCTCCCCGTGTTCTTGAGGGGCTCCGTGGAGAAGGCCTCGTCGTGGCGATGGATGAAGCTGTAAAGGGAGAGGAAACGCTGGTTGGGCACGGGGGCCA